>JACJUY010005870.1:9501-22149 GCA_014220935.1 Platorchestia sp. MABIK
TTTTTCGAAAGAGTGAGAATTATTTATCTCTCGAAAACGAAGAGCAAAATCTTCTAAAAAAGAACTGCATAATCTTCGAAAAAAGAATTACTTCGAATTATCATAATCTTCGAAAAAAAAATTACTTCGAATTATCATAATCTTCGAAAAAAGAACTATGTCTCGCCAACCCGCTTCAGCGGCGAAAACTTACAGAACTAACTGGCACAGGAAACATAGTCTTTAGCTGACACCCTGAACGGGGTCAGTACACGCTGCAATAACAAGAATTCATGACAAGTAGGACAATAGCTAAAGAGAATGCTTACCTCGACTTTACGTTCGAAGATTATGTTCCGGTGAACATTTCTCCACAAAAAGCCGGCTGTCAAGGATTAAGCNATATTTAGAGTAGAAATATAAGATAAATTTAAGATTTTCCTGTAAATTCAGGGACAATCTAACATTAAACGATCCCGGGTTCCATATATAGGGTATAAAAAACGAATTAGTGTTAGAGTGTCAGTTTCTTGAGCGCGGGACATAAAAAAAGCCGGTGAGCCCTTATGCACTCAATAACAAGCTGGACATATATATTATAATATTTTAAAAGTGTTTCTAGCAAATCATGAGGTGCTTAAAGCACATTTTACAGTGCTTGTTAGGAATACGCTGAAATAATTAATTTACGCTTTTCTTTTTCATCGCCCTTTCGTTCAAGCGGGAGTGTCCTACCCGCCAACACTCCTAAGAATATCTCTGTGTTTCGGTTTACGTCCCTTTCCTTATGAGAATTTATTTAAAACCTTCCTGTAACCTTAAAAGGTATTCTAAAAACAGGAGGGCTCAATTTAGGTATGAATTTAGTAGATGTGGAACCTGAGCGCAAGGAGTGTTCTCGCTCAAGACTCATTGTTCATAGAAACAGGAAGTTAGGAAGGGATTTTATGAAATAAAATAGTTAAAGGAAATAATAAGAGCTGGAATAACAAACAGCAGTGATTTTAGAAAAGATGGTCTATTCCAAAATAAAGAAACCTATTCTATTTCAGCAAAAAGAAGGCCTTCCTAGTTTTAAGCTCGGGTCTTCACATCTTCCTCCTGGGGGAGATAACTGTTATATATACAACAGTTTATCACCCTGAGGGACTCTAACGCTGTTTTTTTTACGTTTTGTGTTGCAGAAATGGACCTCTGTGCAACTAATGTCTACGCTCCTCCCTTTGTGGATAAAACTCTTGCTTTGTTTTAATGCAAATACATAGGAAGGTCGAGAGAACTCTTACGTTCTTATCATTGTTTTATTTAACTTTAGTGGAAAAAATAACACTTTACAGAAGGATGTGTTAAAAGGACGCAAATTTTTGAGAGAATTTTTCAAAAATCTACGCATTTAACTGTTAAAACGAAAATGCACTCTCGATTTTGAGTTGTCCTACATTGATTGATCTTTTTTACTAAGTTAGTTACAGCACATGAGGCTTTGATCGAGGATCCTTCTAGGTGTGGGAGGTTGAATTTTGATACGGAGTCTTTTCATATTTCAAAACAACTTAGTATACGAGCAAGGTTTGCACTGCCTTATGATGCAAACGTTGTGAAAGACTTAAAAAAAATTCTCAATACGTGCACGTTGTTCTTATGATAATCATATTAATTTGAGACTCTCTAGCCACAAGAATGGCGTTCTGATGAGAGCGTAGAAACCATAAGTGTAGACTGTAAAAAGCCCCATCCATGCCAAGGTGATCCCCCGTTGTATATCTACCCAACGAATAAAAGATGAAGTTGAGAATGAACATATGGCAAAGGAGATAGCAAAGAAGACATGAAAATTGAAAGAAACAAAGCGTACACGAAAGATAGAAGCTCCGAAGGCCTTTCTATATCAGAGGTAACGTAACAGTCTCTCTCCTGGTGCGCCCGAACTTGCACAAACCTACACCCTATAGTGTGTGTTTTAAGAGGAGTTTGTGCCGAGTTCATGTTAAATCTTTCATTCACTTGAATGATCTCGTCCACAATTATTAGTGATTTAATCAGCTAAGAATTCATTTTCGAATTGACGGTAAACGTTGTATGCGTTTCATTTATTTTAATAAACGAAGTTCTTTTTAATTGATTTCAATTTTTTATCAGACCAGGCAGAGTAGTTCAGTTTTCAGTCGTGATTAAGTAAACGAGATTTACTAGACCTTACTTAGCAATCTAAAATAATTTCACAAAGTCTACCTAAGTACACAATCTTTACAATCATCATGCTCTTTTGTTATTATATTCACCGTCATTGGACTGACATTGTCATTAGGTTATCATCTACATTAGTATGAGAGGAACAGCCACTTCCCGCATTGTGTTCCGTATTTAAAACGAAAACAGGGGACACATTGGCGGAATCCTTTTGGAATTCAACAAAAGTTTAATTTCATGTTGGTGCTCACGAGGTTTTAACTGATAACGGCGGTTCTCTTACCCTCTGTGTAGCGACCTTACGGGACGGGAGAAATTCTCATGTAAGTAAGCTGGATTCGTTGCGGTCACGCGGGCCTTTTGTAAATTAATGCACGCTAGATTTCAGTATTGCGTGAATGAACCGTCTATCAGTCCATGTAGTTTCTCACCGCTTGCGAAAAGCTCCTTTTTTGATTCTCTGCCAATTAATTGAGAGTGATTTAGTGCCTAATTCTGTCACAACTGGTACACTAAGTGTACTCCCTAGGGATTTTGGAACACCGTGTCTTCACATGATTGTATATGTAGGCAAACATTGTTCTCTCAAGATGTTCCTATAATAGAGAGGACAAACACGCGTGTTCTTCTTACGTCTAGTCAACAAAACGCCCCGTCAACTTCGACAGCTACGAAGATTTACTAATTAGAAGTAGCAATCTGCATTGGTTCTCCAATGCAGAGAACACGTATGAGGCTTTTACGAAAACTTCATACGTGACCAGTGTAGTGGCAGAATTATTCAGTATAAATTTTTCCTATCCTCGGAAAGTGTAGTGAACTGTTGCATGTTGTTATTTCCCGAGGTTATCGCTGCTCAACGACTCCTCTTGCCAACAAGAGAATGTCTTATCTCATGTATTCAAAACAAGGTAGGGTATTTAAACAATGTAATAAGATGGTCAAAGTTTTCCTGTATTATCACACGAGTTCTATGTTTTAATCGAAAACAGAATGCATTCCGATCTACTCGCTGTGATACAGATTACTTTACATTTCTTCATCAGTTTCCTCATCGTCATCATCATTATCATCGTCTTCATCATTTTCCTCGTCGCTGTCTTCATCGCCCTCGTCATTTCCCTCATCGTCCTCGTCATTTTCATCATCGTAGTCTTCGTTTTCTTCATCACTGTCTTCTAGTCCACCGTCTCGTGATTCATCGAAACTCCTCTGACTGTCCATAGAGACGCTCGAGAGGTTTGCCTGCAAAAGAAGAATTAATTAGCTTCGCTCAGGTATGCAGCAATAACTAGCTTAGGTCGTCCGAAGGTTCCAGTTAAAAATATAAACAGACACTGATGCACATTCGCAGACACAGTCGGGTAGGTGTAGCGCAAGATATTAAAAGTAACACGTTTTCACCCGAAAACAACTAAATTGAGAACTAAACATCGAATCAATAACCATAAAATGAGCAATGAAGTATTCAGTTGCAACACGTGGATTGCCAAAGACTTTTTGTAGAGAAACAAACTGCGTTCCCAATGCATCAAATAAATAACTGAGGAGTAACTTTTTTCACAAAAAATACTATGCACAGAAAAAATAAACAGCGAACGGCACGTCGGTCACTTCCCTCCAATTGAGGAATGACATACAGGGAATCCTTTAAAAAATGTTTTCTTTGCCTGAGCAGCACTCATTTATTTTGTTTTAAAATAATGTAGGTGCTTATTGACATACATACAAAACTCGTCAGTTGAATCAATGAAAATAACAATAAATTCAAGAAACTTAAATATCATACGATAAAACTTACTCGACCTTGAAACAAAAAATCCTATAGTAATCGTCAGTCAAAGGTTGAGTACATTGTTCGGTGAGGTAAGTGAATAGAGTCCCACACAAAGCGTGCACTGGACCTGCTAGACTCCAGCAGCTTCACCCAACAAGCAGGTTTGAAAAACGATCCTGCTCGATTATTATTTTTGTTTTTGGTCGCTTTTCCACAGGGTGTTATCAGTCAATAGTAAATGTGGGCCCTCTTCGCTTTCGCGAAGCAATCAGAAGAAAATAGCACGGATTTAGACTGGGAGTGCAGCTGAAATCCGAGGGGTTTTAGCTGCCTACCCTCTAATAGCCGAGCACCTTACCGATCCTGCTCCACGCAGCTCGGGACACACTTCACAAGCCCTGATTCTCTCACATGTGATTGCCGTGATCAACCCACCTAGATAACTATCGCCTCTTTTCACGCACACCCTAGTTTCACAAGAAGTTATGATATACAGATACGTGATGAATCAAAGTTGTAGAAAAAAAATCTGTTTCAGAAGCAGTTACGTCAGATTTGAGGGCTGTATTATCCCTAGATACTTGTCAACAAAATGTCCCTGAGATTTCACTAATAACAACGAGTGAGAGACTTTTTTGGAAGAGTTCTTGACACAACATTTTGACATTAGTGCAAGTTGAATTAAAAAATTTTCAACGGCAGTTAAGCCTTTAAAATTTAATGAGTAGGACAATGTTCTTTAGAAAACTTGCATTGAATTTGCGGGCAGAAAAAAGATCAGCAACCCACTCGCACCATCTGGTGAACATCCCCATCCCCGTCTTAAGTCTCAAAGGATTTGCTTTACTTCTGCTGTTTACAAGAGTTCCTCGAGGTTAGGGGAGGCAATATGAAATGTATCCGTTCAGCTATGATGAGTTTATTTTTACGAATGTACTCGACTCTATTATGGGCACTTGTAAATAGCGTTTGGACACAACTCTAAATTACTCTTACCTGGTGCCTTGCGTTGAGCTGTCGAGATTCGTTTTGCTCCGCACCTCCGGGGCCCTGCATCAAAATTCAAGTGTTGAAAAACATCATGCCATATAAACAAGGACATTTTAACTAGTTGGTGATTTTCGAGCCACAACAAAGGCGATCTCACGAGAGCCAAGAGAAGGAACTAATTAGTATGAATTGTATAAAACATGGAATCTATGCACAAGGTGTGCTCTCACAGAAGAGACCTTTTGAATAGAAACAGTAAGTTAAGAAGGAAAAAGAAGAAAGACAAAGAAAAAATTAAAACACGGACACCAGACTCGTAAACGATGCTAATCAAGTAATAAATATTCTTCAAGTTTAGATATATTACTTCTTACATAAATAAATGAAGAACAAACATTCTCTCGTTCAAACAATGAAGACACACACATGTAGAACAAATTTTAGAACTACCGACTCGTAACACAACTGGCACCGAACAAGCTTAATAATAACCACCACTAGGACGCTCAACTGTGACAGCTATTGCAGGATCAAAATCAAGGTTATACTTATCCTAAAGATGATGAAAGCATTGTAAAACATAACACTAATTGGCTTCGGAGTGGTCAAGAATTTTTGTATCTCACCTCGCATCCCGAGACGCGCACTGCCGCAACCTTTCCAGCCACGTGAAACTGCAAGTAAACGTAAAGGTTCAAGAGATAAAATTTGGTCAGGTTACCCACATTCCAGAGGACTGCAACACCGCTAGCACGGTCTAAGGTAGGTCAATTTTTGAGAAAAACATTGTTCTATGAAATAGTTGCTAGATTCCATTCCAGCTGATTTAGTACCAAAACTTGACACATAGAGAAAAACAAAAATATAGCTAACAAATATAAACTCAGTAATGAACAGGAACTTCAGTTCTAATAATCAGCCACTACCAAACTTGCATCTCCCGCCAGAAGAACAAATCGCAAACAACTTCGCGTGAAAACGCTAACAATTTTACAGTGATTACGACGGTAGCTCTCATCAAGTCATGGGAAACGATAACCGAGTCGTAAAATTTGGAGCAGTGACTCCACATCATCCACAAGCAAGCCCTGGCTGAGAATCCTTAGAATTTATGAACACAGCCTTGCATAATCGACAACAAAATACATGCAACCTCAGGACTCGTAAAATAGCTCACCAAAAACTACACATCTACACCCACTTTTCAAGCAAATAAATCATCTTCAACTGGGTAGAAATAGGCGTCAAAATCTACTGACCTCGTGTCGACCAGCAGCCAGCGTTTTTTCCCTTGCAAGCTCGTCAGCAAACTCGACGAAAGCAAAGCCTCTATGGGCAGACCGGTCCTCTGGCTTGGTGGGGAGCGTGACGGACGCGATGCTGCCGAACTGGGAGAAGTGTTTCTTCAGGTCTTTCTTGCTGACATCCTGTGGGATCTGGCGCACTGATACCTCTAGTGAATGGTTTATTTTCTTCTTAGCGGATGGTTCCTGAAATATACCAGAATCTATGAATAATTTTGACTTCAACTTAAAATGATCGAGACGTTCTTACGCACTTCATTTTGCAAAGGATTTCATGCTATATATTGAGCATATACATAACATCACGCCACAGGGATGAATTGATGGGCTTCTAATGAACGCATGATCGTTACTTCTAAAGCTGCCGCAATAAAAGAATTATTAGATTGTTTCACAGCACTAACTCAGGTCACTCACATTTCATGTTCTATGTCAACTGATATGTTTTGTATCATCTTTATTGGAGATAAACCGTTTTCTTTCTTTCGTGCTACACTCAAACATACATTCATAATCAATCATGAAATTCCACAAGAATACGGCACACAGGGATGGGAATTTCAATTTCACCAACAAAATTCCTTCGTTTACTCACGCACTAGTTCATATGTTACTTAAACGCAGTTTTAAACAGCATCATCACCTAAATTTTCAATAAAGACGGTTTTTCTACAGGTAAAACAAGGTTGCAGTTACTGAAAGAAGGAAGCAGTTCAGAATAGCAGGCACGTAAAGAAAGTGAAACTAGCTTCAAATTAAATTATGTTATAAATTAGTTAAAGCTTCCCTGATCGCAAAGAATATGTGGCCAAGTTGAAAACGAGGGAGGCACCATTTTGCACGGTATTCAAAAATTAATGAATCTGTGCACAAGATGTGTTTCCACACAGAATACCCTGCGTAGGAACAACAGGTTAGAAATAAAAAAGGGAAAAAAAAAAATTTGAAAAAAGGCATAAAAACTAAAAGAAACAGAGTAAGCATGAATGAAAAAGGTGAAAAAAGGCTAAAGAATAAAACCACGAATATGCGTACATCGCAGACTCACCGAAGATTTAGGGAGCTTGACAGCAACGGCCTGTCCATTCACCTGAGAAGGGAAGCAAAAACATTTAAATATCAAATGTGAGGTAAACTTCAGCTTAAAAAGTCTACTCAACGAATGCATTACTTTTGCACATTTCATGGCCTTGTGAAACAAATGAAAGCCTTGAAAGTTTTACTCAGCACAAGCATGCAGATTGTCACAAGTAAACCATGAGAATATACCCAACTTTTAACACTCTCCAATACTAGCAATGGGAACCAAATAAGCTACTATCAGAGAAGTAAGGAATATCATCGCTCATAAAATTAAAGAATTTTTCAAGTCAATTTCTCAAAGATGACTATACCTCTTTTTAACTTTCATAAAAACATTAAAGTCATAATGAATTGAGCACTTTCGCAATACCACAGCAAAAAGCTACTGACCTCGTGCTGATCAGCTTCCAGGGCCTTTTCTTTTGCCTGCTGGTCTGCAAACTCAACGTAGGCAAAGCCATTGTGGACAGACCGGTCGTTCGCATTAGTGGGGAACGTGATGAACTCGACGCTGCCGAACTGGGAGAAGTGTTCCTTGAGATCTTCCCTGCTGACTCCTTGCGGAATCTGACGCACTAGCACCTCTAATGCTTTGTTTGTTTCTTTCCTGCGGGCTGCCTCCTGAAGTATACAAGAATACAAGGTATTTTCCAATTCGTGCGCTCGACAGAGGTTTTTATTTCAGCGGAAAATGACTTCACAACAGGGAATTTTATAGGACTAATTGTGTATGCATATTTCACGAGATTGCAAAACAGTGCTTGTTCTAATAGTGCTGCGGGGTAACTAGAATAATGAAATAACATTCCTGCTACAAATTTCATCAGTAGCATTTCACATTAAATGTTCGTCTAGCATTCAGAAAATTTATTCATCTCCAACGAGAGAATAACACGAACGCAACACAGAACTAAAAATTCTACGGTCACTAATAAATTGAGTGTTTCTTCAGTAGTGCAATTGACAATAAGTAGATCACTACAGTAGCTGTCAATCCAAAGAGAACGGACACTTGGGAGATCGCAGCAAAAACGCTGTCTTACACAAACAAATTTGGATGTGAGCACCCAATGAAAATACGTCTCACAAAATGAGAATGAAAATTAGAAAAAGCAATATTAGTCTCTCAGTTTTCACACAGACTTACCCGAGATTCAGAGGCGACTACACTGACCACCTGCCCCTGCACCTGAAATGGGAAGTAAAGAAAAATTTATTGTCTGGCGAAGTATATTTCCGATGATATTATACACTCCTGATCAAAAGTTTAAGACCACTTGAAAATTCAGAAAAATGCCAACTTTTCAGTCATAAATAATTAAATGTATTCAACTAGAGATCGGTAATTACAATAGGTAAAAGGTGAGAAAGAAAAAAAATAACAATTGTAACAATTCATTAAGAAATCAACACTTTTAATGGATAATGACTTTTTCAGTTGATCATAATTATAAGACCAGGGTAAAAAAAGTCTAGCTTAAGGGTAATTTCCGTCATTTTAGATTAGTTACAGGTTGACACTGATAGCGTAAAGGTTTCACCATGCCCAAAGCACGCAAACTCTCCGAATTTGAACGTTGTCGAATTGTCGAACTGCATAAGGAAGGCTTATCGCAATGCGCAATCGCAGCTGAGATTCGCCGCAGTAAAACTGTAATTTGCAACTTCCTTAAGGACCCAGAGAATTATGGAACAGTAAAATCTAGTGGTAGACCGAAAAAAATTTCACCTGCGTTGGGTAGGAGAATAAAACGGGTGGTTTCTCAAGACAGAGGACGGTCTTCCAAGCAAATTAAGGCCCTCACAGATGCTGATTGCAGTGCAGTAACGATCAGGCGGCAGTTACGACAAAACGGCATGCAGAACAAAAAGCGTCTACAAGGTCCTCGGTTGCTTCCACGTCACAAAGTGGCCCGTTTACAGTTTGCTCGTGAGAACCAAACATGGGACGTTGAGAAGTGGTCTCAAGTTTTGCATTCTGATGAGAAAAAAATCAATATGGATGGCCCTGAATCCCCTGATGGCTTCCAACGGTACTGGCATGACAAATATATCCCTCCTGAAATGTTTTCCACGCGCCATAGTGATGGAGGCTCCGTTATGGTATAGGGCGCATTTTCCTACAGAGGAACCATGAAGGTTCAGCAGGTGCAGGGTCGTCAAACAGCCGCTGGTTACGTCGGAATGCTGCAAAGATCATCTTTGTCAGCAAAGGGTCCTCGTCTGTGTGGTGATGGGTGGATTTTTCAGCAGGATAATGCAGCAGTCCACACCGCCCGCCAGACTACGACTTTCAAGAAAATGAGGTCACTCTTTTGCGTCATCCAGCATGTTCGCCGGACTTAAACCCAATAGAAAATGTTTGGGGGTGGATGGCGAGAGATGTTTATGGAAATGGTAAACAAGTTGCGTCAGTAAACGAACTTCGTGCTGCCATCTTCAGGAACTGCGACAACATTCCTCGAGCCCTCATGGAAACCCTCATTTCTAGTATGCCACGAAGAATTTTTGAGGTTTTTAACAATAATTTTGGCAGTACTCATTACTAAGATCAATGTTTGCTTACCTCAACGTCGTTGAAAGATTTCCAATGATTTATATACAGTACGTGGTCTTATCATTTTGATCAACTGAAAAAGTAATTATTTATTGAAAGTGTCGATTTCTTAATAAATTGTTACAATTATTTTTTGTCTTTCTCGCCTTTTACCTTTAGTAATTACCGATCCCTAGTTGAATGCATTTAATTATTCATCACTGAAGAGTTGGCATTTTTCCAAATTTTCAAGTGGTCTTAAACTTTCGATCAGGAGTGTCTTTAGATAAATTCCAAGAGCGTAACAACGTCACAAGATTCATGTACTTAACCCTTTGCCTGCGGCAACTAAATATTAAGTTCAACACCAAACTCAAATTTAAAATCAATTGTAGTAAGCTATTTGGAAAAAACCAAGCATGTGTAGTGAAATATCTTATAATAATGCACTGTGTTGCTGGGCTAGATTAGGTAAAGCACGGAAAGCTTTGGAATGTTAGACCGTTAAGCCGGTGCCGCGTTGGTGTGAGAACGAGCCTCGGAGGCACGAGGGGGAGCCTCGGAGGCACGAGGGGGAGCCTCGGAGGCACGAGGGGTAGCCTCGAAGAGTACGAGGGGAGGCTTAAGCAAACGGCCGCATCATCTACGCCAATGAGCGTTCTAGAAGGGATCACGCGAGTGGGTGTGTCAGAGCACGCACCAATTAGATGTCGAGACGTCAGAACAAGCAAGAATTCCACCAATCAGAATTGAAATGCTGTCATTATAACAACGAACGTTCTAGATTCTTCTGGAATGAAGGAAGCGAAAGACATATAAGGGTGCGACAAAAAGAATCGTGGTCTTTCTGGGAAAACTGGTACGAGAGAGGTGTCGGCGCGGGGAAGGCCGGTACTACTGCCGACCTACCTCGACACAATGTGTAAGTGAATAAAAGCCTCAGCACTGATCAATCTGTGGAAACACACACTGAGGAGGCCAGAAAAAGACAAGTTTCCAAGAAAGCGAGCAACGTTAAACAACCATTGCCATGTCTCAGTGCCAGTGAGCGCAGTCCCACCAACAATCGACGACCATCAAGGCTAACCAAATGCCAGGCGACGAGGTGCACGAATTCCTCCGGTGCTAACCACACACCGACAACCTCTCCAAATTTCCAAAATTTTCACGAGCAGCATGGAACGAACAGGCACAGCATGTCAGCGACGCAACCGTGCAAATTCATGGCAAATTCTATGTCGACCCTAAGCTCGCAAGCAACTCCAGCATGCCCCTTGGAACCACGCAACCACGAAGGCTGCAGATATACGGCATCAATCCTGCGGAGGCTACAGCAATCAAGCTCCTTCGGTACTCAAGAGCTGTGAACGTATTGCAGCAAGTAAGCAACACCGGCGAGGCAGGCGGCACGAGAAGCACCAGCGGATGTCAGGCCTGATCAGCCCTACGTGCATTCTTCAAACCCCAAGTGGAAGCGGAGTTCGATTAACGCCAACGACGCATCACAGAAGAGCTAGGGTGTTTTTGTGGTATTTAGGACTCAAAATAGTGATCACAAAACTGCTAGTTTAGAAACAAGAAGCACATTGAAAAGTGTCTTAAAATGGCGCGCTGTTCATAGAGTGATTTTGTTTTACATTGTGATGTTGTGAGTTTCACATTGTGCATAGTGCAAAGTTTTCCATATTTTGATGCCTTGTGTGAGTCAAGATTTTACTCTGTCATGTGTTGTCCTCTTTACTTCGTGATTTCATGTTATTTAGAATTGCCTTAAATTTTGGGAAACCGTAAATCATTTGCTAACGCTTAATAATTGAAAATTTTGATTCTCGGTGAGCATGACACTCCTTTTCTTTGAATACCATGTCGCATTGAATTTTTATGTCAGAAGTGCCATGCGTACTTTTCATTATTTCACTCGTTCTCCTTTCGATCATTTCGTTCAGATATTTTTGTGTGCTTCAACCACGTATTCTACCTTAAAATAAAATACGCTTAAATCTTTCAAATTCTCGTCATTAACCCATGCTGATAAAACTAAGGTAAACTCGTTGTGCACTATGCTAATTCCTACAATTCCTATTTTCCACCTTTACTGTCGTCTCTCCTGTGCATTTTTCTCTCCTTTTTTTCTTTCCTTCTTCGACTATCGAGGTTTAAATCCCTCTATCGTAACGCGAGGCCGACCAGCACTCTCGTATCGTGACACATGAACTGGATCGTCTCTTCATCTAGCTTTGATTAAATATTTATGAAAATTGAGTTTGCGACTACTGGTCGGTCAGCAGCATTATGAAAATTACCTTCGTGTACCACCGGTGGCGCACGTCGCAGTCAAAGTGTTGAAGATTAGGCACAAAGATTTCATTCATTCAAATAGTTCTTCCTAGAGGAACAGTTCACGGACTTGAGGAAAGCGTCCCTTTTAAGGAAAGATTTTTTTGTTATTGAACCTAGAGCAATGAAATTTGATATACAGATCGAAAATGGAAACAGAAAACTTTATACATTCGTGTAAAATATGCGATTTTCTTCATAGAAAACAATATATTAGATAACGAGATAGAAAACTATAGGAGATGTATTTTGAAACCCCACAATCTAAACCTCTTAAAAAAGGCAAAACGAAGATACATAAACAATCTTAATTATTCTTTATTATTGTTTGTGGGGTGAGCTAGGACCCTTGACATCATTATATAGTAATAAAGAGACATAGAAGATGACATAGCAACGTCGCACCGTGAAGAAACAGAAGAGGTGGGGTGTAACACGATGAAATACAAGCT
>JACJUY010005870.1:28850-62778 GCA_014220935.1 Platorchestia sp. MABIK
TCTTTGCATATTTTAAAGGGAAGACCAGCTCTGAATGATACATCTAGTTCTTTTCCATTGTGCATTTCTAATTAGTTCAATACTGTCGCGTGAACCGTTTGTATCTGTAATTAATCAAATTGATTTCATATCGTGTTTCAGCTGATGATGGGATTTATCCCGAAACGTTCGTTCCAAAAATGTGTAGAATTTTATTCTTCGCTTTTAAATTTTTAATAAACTTGCGTTATCGCCAAGCAAAAGAAATAAATGAAATAGATTGATTTCTGTGAAATCTCACTTTTAGGATAAAAAGGAAAACCAACGGGGCTAAGAATATCATGATAAAAAACAAACGTTTCGGATTATAAAAAATCCATCTTCAGTGTTCTGAAAAACAATTAATTGATATATTAAAACATTTCAATTATAAATCTTCTGAATAAACCGGATGTAAGATAATGAGATTAAATAGACATGATAAAACAAAAAACTATACAAAATACTAACAAACAATGGAAAGTTTCACCGCCGTCTCACATTCATTTATTGACGGACGGTTTTTAAAATGTGTATCGACTCTGAAATGTGGAGATCGGATAAATTTGATATTCAACACTAGGGAGTCTCCTTCGCACCGGCTGTCACCTGAACAAACCATCCAACTCATCTATAAGAGAGCACTGTTTGAAGAAAGATCATATTTTTAAAAATACAAATTTTAAACTTTTGTATTCAACATCAAATTTATCCGATCTCTGCATTTTAGAGTCGATACACATTTTAAAAAACCGTCCGTCAATAAATGAATGCGAGACGGCGGTGACACTTTCCATTGTTTGGTGATATTTTGTATAGTTTTTTGTTTTATCATGTCTATTTAATCTCATTATCTTACATCCGGTTTATTCAGAAGATTTATAATTAAAATGTTTTAATACATCAATTTATTGTATTTCAGAACACTGAAGATGGATTTTTTATAATCCGAAACGTTTGTTTTTGATCATGATATTCTTAGCCCCGTTGGTTTTCCTTTTTATCCACAGCAAAAAGCTACTGACCTCGTGCTGATCAGCTGCCAGAGCCTCTTCCTTTGCCTGCTGGTCTGCAAACTCAACGTAGGCAAAGCCTCGGTGCACAGACCGGTCCTTTGCATCAGTGGGGAGCGTGATGGACTCGACGCTGCCGAACTGGGAGAAGTGTTCTTTGAGGTCTTCCCTGCTGACTTTTTGCGGAATCTTGCGCACTAGCACCTCTAATGCTTTGTTTGTTTCTTTCCTGCGGGCTGGCTCCTGAAATATACAAGAATACAAGGGATTTTCAAAATCGTTCGGTCAACAGGGGTTCGTATACCGCCGAAATATCACTTTACTGCAACTGTCAATCTAAATGAAACGGACATTTGGGACATCGCTATCAAAAACGCTGTTTTATTCCATCAAATTTGGATGTGAGCATCCAATGACAATACATTACACAAAATAAGAATGAAAAATAGAAGAAGAAATTTAAGTCTTTAAGTAATCACACAGACTTACCCGAGTTTCCAAGGCGACTACATTGACCACCTGCCCCTGCACCTGAAATGGGAAGTAAAGAAAAGTTCATAGTTAGGCGACGAATTTTCCGAAAATGAAAATCTGTATTATGCCTCCATATATTTTCAACATTATCATATTTGTTCTGCAGAACTTTCACTCGTTTTTTTCTGTGCTTGTACCACACAAAAGCTTTTCATCTCTACCACTTGTCTGAAGACCTGACATAAAGCCAATCTCATGAAGCAGAGCGCTATCTGTCCATTATACATCAAATACTCAATTTAATCTTGGTTGAGATCCTAGCTGATGAGCCGCTATACATGTTTCCCCTGAAATATATTTCGCCGCTAGTTGAAGTTGACTTGTAGGTCTGGAGTTCAGTTAGTGTGGGAGATTAAAAATCTACACAACGAATGCATTTCTTCAGTGCATTTCCAGCCGTAGTAATGCATAAAAGAAAGCCTTGAAAGAATCACTCAACACAAGCATGTAGATTGACACAAGTAAAACAGAAGAATGTACCAAACTTTCGACAGAGTTCAATACTATCGATATGAACCAAATAAGCTATTAGTTTCATGGGCGACTTATGAGGGGATGAAAAGCTTGTTTTCTCCTGTACTAAACTGAATTTCTGACATTCAAACCCATCTCTAAGAAGGTAGAGCGCTATCTAACTCTCTTATGCAGAAAATAACTAACTTGCTGCCTATCTATCAATTTTTCAATTAGCTGTGAGACCTCACATAATTCAGTACAGCGTTCCTCGCCGCCCATAACCAACAACTGTAAGTCTTTTTTTTATGCCCTAGAGAGCTAAGTCTCGCACCAGCTCACATCGCACGGTGTCGCAATTTGGCTTGGGTTGGCGTTTTCTTACACGTAATCGATCACTCTAGATTACGAGGGTCAAAAATTACTCATCTTCGGCGAAACGTTAGCCCTAACATGATACACACATTTAATGGTTCTTCCGAGAGAAACTGTTTATGGCCGTAAGGGGACCGTTTAGGCTCAAAATCTGATATTCCTTAATTTTATGTTGATTAGCTCATGTTATAGAGAATTTTCTTATTAATTTAACAATACGCTGCTATTCCTTGTAAGTGTGTTCGTTTGTCTGCTACAGCTCACACAAGGTCAGGAAATTAGGGGGGGACCGGTTTACCCCGATATAAAAAAAATTATCAATTTTTTCTCTCTTAGCTCATGTTAGATAGAATTTTTTCTGAATCTTACGATACGCTTCCCTACTTTGTGCGTTCGTTCGTCTGCTGCAACTTGCGGAAGGACAATCACTTACGTCACTATACGGTGAAGTGACGAGTTTGGCAGTGTCTCCTGGAAACTTTAATTTGTTGACGTTTGAAATGCTACTTCTCCCACAGTTTTAAAAGTAGAGGAATGGCAAACGGTTCTGTAACTCCAAAATTGAAAGAGATACAATTTCCAAAACTTCTTTCGGTATTTCAAAAAAATCAATTTCTAATATAATTGCGAAAAAACACAAGTCCAAAAAAATGTTACATCATTTTACACTGATTGTGATAATTTGAGAAAAATCTGTCGCAAAATGACACTTTTTTCACCCAAACGGATACGTTAAAACGTAAATTTGGCAGCGTCAAGCTGCCTCACTCAGAATCACATTCTCTCACTGGCTTCCCTCTCAACCGGATGCCTAATAATTCAAAGTGAGTGCAGTCAATAATTTTACCAAACCAAGATGTGTTAATATCTCAAAGAACAATAAATGAATAAATCGCAAATTAGAGAGAGAATAAAGCTATAAGCTAGCATTAGTGCAACACCAACTGATTACACGCAAGAACATTATGTATATCTTCTCTTGTGAGGTCAAATCGTTCTAAAATAACTTGAAATGTTTTATTCCGTTGGCAGTATGTGTATGTAAAAGGGGAAGGAAGCAATTTTCTAAACGAAAAATAAGGAATATCATCATACATAAAAATGAAGGATTTTTCAAAGTCAATTTCTCAAAGATGACTACTGTCTACATCTCTTTTCAGATTTCACCAAGCCATATTTGAATTGAACAAATTTGCAATACCAAAGCAAAAAGCTACTAACCTCGTGCCGATCAGCTGCCAGAGCCTCTTCCTTTGCCTGCTGGTCTGCAAACTCAACGTAGGCAAAGCCTTTGTGGGCAGACCGGTCCTTTGCTTTAGTGGGGAGCGTGATGTTCGCGACGCTGCCAAACTGGGAGAAGTGTTCCTTGAGATCTTCTCGGCCAACATCTTTTGGAATCTGACGCACTATCACCTCTAATGCTTTGTTTGCCTCTTTCTTGGGAGCTGGCTCCTGAAACATACAAGGTATTTCCAAATTCGTCTGGTCAACAGGGGTCCCTATGCCTGCAAAATTTTATCCAACAACACAAGAATTAATTCGATGAACATTTAATGGATCATTCACACAAACAAAGAGAAGAGTTGGCGTGCTTTTAATAAATCTCAAATTGTATACAGCTCTTGAGTTACAAGACTTCACAGTTACCAACATCCTCGTTAAAAGTTTGAACATCCATGATTCATGTTGAATGTTTGTGAAGCATTCAACAGAGTAATTCTCACCAGACTAGGAAAGTACAAAGCGAATGGAACATAGAATGCTACCAACAAGTTTTTCGTTTCTTCATTTGCTCGCAAACTAATACGCACAGCACTTTATCATAGTAACCAGTAAGTGAATTTGGGCCATCCCCATGAATAGAATAATTAAGGGTTTATTTAAAGTTGCACGGACATAATCTGTGTTTCCATTCAAAATGTCAACCATGTTCGAGATGGGAAAGTTAGATTTAGCAAACAT
This sequence comes from Platorchestia sp. MABIK, assembly GCA_014220935.1. Taxonomy (NCBI): domain Eukaryota; kingdom Metazoa; phylum Arthropoda; class Malacostraca; order Amphipoda; family Talitridae; genus Platorchestia; species Platorchestia sp. MABIK. Next base: position 33,206 of record JACJUY010005870.1, read on the forward strand.
TTTGAAAGTGAGCTCTGTAATGAAGTTTTAGTTTATTTTATTATTTAGTTTATTTAGTTTATTTTATTACATGGATCATATCAAATCCATATAATAAAACGCTTAAGTGAGACAGGAGCCATTCGAGACGGTGTGATAGATTTGTTAAAGTCTTCACATCATCATCAACAAAATGTGGAAGACCATGAAAGACGAGACAAAAATATAATTGAGACGACGGCAAGAAGAAATTCCGCTCAGAAAGAGCTGGCCTCAGTCGCCTTCTATAAGCTACGATGAAGGGATTACCCCTGCGTATTGATTTCAGACTTTCCGGGCAATCATGATTCTTTCTAATTCAGTTTTTTAAAACGCCTCATACGAGCAGGCAGCTTCAACGCCACAAGAGTATCTGAACTATCCTGCAGCATTGGGGTGAAACATTTTCAAAACACTAGCCAAGAGGAAGGGGCGTCTGTAATGAGATTGACAACTTACCGTAGATTTAGCGTCGCGCACAAGAACGGCTTGTCCATTCACCTGGAACGGGAAATGAAGAAAAAATGAAACATCAAGAAACAAGACTGAAAATTCATCAAGAAAACCTGCACAGTAATTATGTTTCCATCGAAATTTTTCCTTACTGATAATGCAGAGCTCATTTCCTCCCACACTAAACTGAACTCCTGACATTTGAGCCGACCTCAACAAGTGGGGGCATTCAGCGAGGGGCAAAATAATACAACACGTTGATTAAATCGCAAGACTCCACAATTCTAAACCACGTTCAATTCCGAAAATTGAACTATATATAAACATTAGTATAAAAAGATTAATAATAAATCTAAAAGGTACAAATATTTAATAGAAAAAATATATAGGTACACGTATAATAAATATACGTGAACAAAAGTTAACCAAACATATCAAGACATACATCAATACTTTGTTGAATAGCCGTTATTATTTATAATGGCTTCGAGACGTTTAGAGCAGTTCACTACCAGGCTTTCACAAGTTTCGGGTGTAATCTTACTTCATTCTTCAATGAAAATTCAGCGGATATGGTGCACTTTGGTTTATACTCTTTGCCTTCTAGCCCCCAAACATGGTTTGTGCTGTTTCTCCAAAATAATTTTTTTTTGGTTCATCTGACCACAGTACTGAGTTCCAAAACGCTGTTGGCTTGTACAAATGGTCGTTGGCATATTTCAGCCTGGCCTTGATGCAACGCTTCAGAGAAGTGTCCTACGAGGGATGCGGGACCAATGACACGTTATTGGAGATGAATGCCGACGAAAGTTCGGGTACCAAATATGCGGGACCAAATGCATATTCCTATATATTTTCTATTAAAGACTTGCGTGTTTTAGATATATTATTAGCCATTTTATGCTATTGTTTATATAAAGTCCAATTTCCGTAATTTTACGTGGTTTAGAAATCTGGAATCTGTAGATTTAATAGTGTTTCATTATTTTGCTCCTCACTGTACATTTCAGTTACAATATCCGAAGCGGCTCATCAGCCAGGAAGTGGACACATTTCAAAGTCCCACAGAGCTCAGTAGGGTCGCCAACTGCAACAATTCACTGCAAGTCTCTTCCAACCTCTGTATAGAAGTGTAAGCTCTTCACAATGCAAAGGTTGCACAAATTGGCTCGGAGCAGCGCACCACACGAACACTCGAGCAGTAATATTTGCCTCAATTGGAGGTTAGTATGACCCTCCCTAGCCACAACAAATGCATTCCCAAGAGACAAAGAACAAAGGCGCCATTCAATCTTAAGAGAACGGGTAAACTATGCATTCAGTGTGCCCCCCACACTCCCTCTGCGTACAGAAACAGCAAGTTTGAAAGAACTTAGTGAAACACCATAGATTTTGATGAGGAAAATTACGAGTTACGAGCAACAATGAACCAAAAAAAGGATGGTCTGTAATTTCTCACAAAAACTTTCTATTTAAAAAAGGTAAGGCCTACCTAACCCTTAGCTCGGAACACAATCTTCCCTTCGGGAATGATAATTCCCACAGTGAAAATGCCCTGTTGAAGGGTAAAGCATTACAAAGTCAAGGTTAATTTATCTTGGAGCAAATGGTCTTCAGAATTAACACATCCTGATAGAAGCTTTAACAGAAATAAGTAACGTCAGAAATAAGTAAATAAGTAACGTTTTAACGTCTTCAAGTAAGAATGCAATTAGATTAAAAATAAATGAATGGTTTACTGACTCAAAAGTACACAATCATACTTCTCCATGCTTACAATCGCACAATTCAAAAGAAACACATTGAAGAAATTTCTGATACCGACACGCACAAACTTTAACACATAGCAAGACATGAATTACAGACAACAAAAAACTACAAATAAAAAACAAGAGAGAAGCACTGAGAGCCAGAACGAACAAGTAAACTTTTCGAGTGTTATCCTTGGTATTACGTTGCCCACAAATGAGTTGTTTTGCTAGAAGCAAGAAGATGGCAAGAAATTCTATTTTCACGGAAAATGCATTGGATCGATATACAATACACTAATGATTTTTTCACTGAATGTATTCAGGACATGACGATGTGCTTTGACACTCATTAAACAATTATAAAATAAGCAAATTTGAAAAATCACAGAAAAAAAAACTAACCTCATGCTGACCAGTTTTCAAAGCCTTTTTCTTTGCAAGCTCGTCGGCAAACTCGACGAAAGCAAAGCCTCTGTGGGCAGACCGGTCCTCTGGCATGGTGGGGAGCGTGATGCGCTTGACGCTGCCAAACTGGGAGAAGTGTTCTTTCAGGTCTTCTTCAGTAACTTCTTTTGGAATCTGGCGCACTATCACCTCCAATGCTTTGTTCACTTCTTTTTTGACTCCTGATTCCTGTAAAACATCAGATTAAATGGGATCTTAAAATTAGAAGTCGACAGAAGTTCTTACTAAAGAGGAAAATAACTTTACAAAGCGGAATTTTACAGCACAAATTGTGTATGCATTTTACACATGAATACAGAACAGTGCCTGTTCTAATATTGCTTCTAATATTGTTGAAATAACTTTCCTGCTACAGATTTCGTCACAAACATTTCACGTTAAGCGTTCATCTAGCATTCAGCAGATTAGTTCATATCCAACAAGGGGATAACACGAATGTAACACAGGATTTAAAAATTCTACAGCCCCTAATATGTAGATCACTTTACAGCAGCTGTAAAACTGAAGAGAATGGTCATTCGGGAGATCGCAAGCAAAAACGCTGTCTTGCACGAACAAATTTGGATGCGAGCATCCAACGAAAAAACATATCACAAATGAAAATGACAAATAATAGAAGCAACATTCGTCTCTAAGTAATCACAGACTTACCCAAGATGCAAAGGCGACCACATTGACCACCTGCCCCAGCACCTGAAATGGGAAGTAAAAAAAAAATTATTGTCAGACGAAGTATATTTCGATCATGAACATCTACATTATATCTCTATTTATTTTCAATATTATAATACTTATTTAGCAGAAGTTTCACTCGGCTTTTTTGTGCTTGTGCCACACAAAAGCTTTTCATCTCTATCACTTATCTGAAGACCTGACATAAAGCCAATCTCATGAAGCAGAGCGTTATCTGTCCATTATACATCAAATACTCAAGTTTATCTTGGTTGAGATCCTAGTTGATGAGCCGCTATACATATTTCAACTGAAATATATTCCCCCGCTCGTTGAAGTCAACTTGTACGTCTGGAGTTCAGTTAGTGTGAGAGATTTACACAACAAATGTTTTTCTTCCGTGCATTTCCAGACGTAGTAATGCACAAAAGAAAGCCTTGAAAGATTTACTCGATACAAGCATGTAGATTGACACAAGTAAAGCAGAAGAATATAGCAAACGTTCGACGGAGTTCAATCCTATCGATATGAACCAAAATAGCTATTAGTTTCATGGGCGACTTATGAGGGGATGAAAAGCTTGTTGTCTCCTACACTATACTGAATTTATGACATTCAAACCCATCTCTAAGAAGGTCGAGCATAACCTAAACTTTTATGGAGAGAAAATACCTACCTTGCAGCCTATCTATTAATTTTTTCATTTAGCTGTGAGACCTCACATAATTCAGTACAGCGTTCCTCACCGCCCATAACCAACAATTGTAAGTCTTTCTTTTTTTTACGCCCTAGAGAGCTAAGTCTCGCACCAGCTCACATCGCACGGTGTCACAACTTGGCTTGGGGCAGCGCCGTTCTTACATGTAATCGATCAGTCTAGATAATGAAATTCAAAAGTGATTCATCTTCGGCAATTGGTTAACTCTAAAATGATACTTATAGATAATAGTTCATCCTAGAGATATAGATCATGGCCTTCGAACCCAAATCTGGCAGCGTCAAACTGCCTCACTCAGAATCACATCATCCCACTGACTTCCCTCTCAACCGTATCCCTAATAATTCAAAGTAAGCGCATTCAATCATTTACCATACCAAGATGTGTTAATGTCTCAACAAAGAAGAAATGAATCACGCACAAAAAAAAGAGAAAAGAGATTAAAGCTAAAAGCAAGCATTAGCGCAAGACCAACCAATTACAAGCAAGAACATTCCGTATCGTTTTTCTTGTGAGATTAAATTTTTCTGAAATAACTTGAGAGGTTTTATTCGTTAAGCATAATGTATATGTAAACGGGGAAGAAAGCAATTTTCTCAATGAGAAATAAGGAATATTATCCCTCACAAAACTGAGGGTCTTTCAAGGAAAAATTTTCAAAGATGACTATTTCCCTTTTTAGATTTCATCAAATTATTAAAGCCACGATGAATTGAGCGAATTTGCAATACCACAGCGAAAAGCGACTGACCTCGTGCTGATCAGCTGCTAGAGCCTCTTCCTTTGCCTGCTGGTTGGCAAACTCAACGTAGGCAAAGCCATTGCGAGCAGACCGATCCTTTGCATCGGTGTTTAGCGTGATGGATGTGACGCTGCCAAACTGGGAGAAGTGTTCCTTGAGGTCTTCCCTGCTAATCTCTTGTGGAATCCGGCGCACTTTCACCTGTAATGCTTTGTTTATTTCTTTCTTGGGGGCTGGCTCCTGAAATATACAAGAATACAAGGGATTTTCAAATTTGGTCCGTCGACCGAAGTTATGTCTGCAAAATAGAATTCAGCAAGAATTAACAAAATTAATTTTGTATGGATTAGACGCTAAGACAGAGAAAAGTTAACGTGCGTCTCATTAATTCAAATTTTTAAATAGCTCTTGTGTTACGAGATTTCATAGCTCAAAGTTTGGTCATCCACGTGTCATATTCAATATTTGTTAAGAGTTAAATAGATCTCACCGGACTAGGAAATTACACAAGGAATGGAATACATAAATGGAAGTTCTGATGTCAGTAACTAATTCTTTGTATCTTAACTTGCTTTAAACCTAATACGCACATCCCTTTATTGTAGCAACTAATGTAAGAAAATGGATCATCCAGCATGAGTAGGATAATGCGGTGTAAGCTCCCTATAGTAGCCGCGAGATGACGCTGGGGAGGGCTTAGAGCCAGCGATTGACTGGTGAGTGACAGTACTTGTGAGAGATGATTACATGTGTGCTCCGTGAATTGTCCTACGTGATTTCTTAGCAGTAGTGACTGCAGCAGCAATAGTGTTGCGAGACTGTACTTCAGTCGGAGCTTTGTGCAAAAAGTGGACTGTGGGTTGGGCTCGAGGCAAGGCAGCGGTGGTGGTAGGGGTTGGAGGAGACTACAAAGCAGCGGGGCTGCGAGTGCATTAGTGCACGGCGCAGCTAGGCTGCTAGAGTATTCTCATACGAGCAGCTGGCCTGCGAATGCTTTTGAGGAAAGCAAGTGCGCCTGTAGTCAGACTACGTATTCGCGCACGGTATTATTTTGTTTTTCCCCCACAAATCAATTTGGAATTATTTCAAACTATGATCATAATCAGTTCCAATTTAAAATGTCTCCCAAGTTCGAGCAAGGAAAAGGCTTAGTAAACATTTTACAAGTAAGCTCAGCAATGGATATTTTTGATCGATTGGAAACGCTCAAGAGAGACAGGGGAAATGGGAGACGGTGTGATTGGTTAGTTAAGATCCTCGCACCATTATCTCAATTTGGAAGAGCACAAGAGAAGAGACAAAAATACACTTGAAAAGACGTCAAAAAGGAATTCTGCTCAGAAAGAGCTGGCCTCAGTCACCTTCCATAAGCCATGATAAAGGGATTGCCTTGCGTGTTATTATACATTTATTATCAGGCTTTTCAGGCAATGATGATTCTTTCTAATACAGTTATTTATTTAAAACGTCTCATACGAGCAGGCAGCTTCAACGCCACAAAAGTATCTGAACTATCCTGCAGCATTGGGGTGGAAGATTTTTAAACATTAGCCAAGAGAAAGGGGCGTCTGTAATGAGACAGACAACTTACCGTAGATTTAGAGTCACGCACAAGAACGGCTTGTCCATTCATCTGGAACGGGAAATGAAGAAAAAGTTGAATATTAAGACACGGAATTGACTATTAATCAGGTTAATCTGTACAGTAAATACGTTTCCTTCAAAATGCTTTCTTCACTGATAATGCACATGTCATTTTCTCCCACACTAAACTGAACTCCTGACGTTCTAACCTACCTCAACGAGCAGGAGAATATTTTTTAGATAAAATATACCGGGTGTTGTGTAATTCGAGGCACATATTTTACCCATATACAGAAAAACTCAAAATAAAACGATTTTCTTTTGAGTGATAAAAACCTCAGAACTCCGCTTTCGAGAAATGACCTGAAATAATTTTATATTCCCGTGGGAATAGCCTAAAGCGCGCGCCAACGCCCAGGAAGTTAGATTTTACTCGTTGGCTGTATGGTAAGCCTATTGGCTGTATGGTAATCTAACATTATTCCAGGTCATCATTTCTCGAAAACGAAGGAGTTTTGAGGTTTTTGTCACTCATGAAAATTGTTTTATTTTGCATCTTTCTGTATATGGGTAAAATATGTGCATCGAATTCCACAACACCCGGTATATAGCGGCTCATCAACTAGAATGTTAACAATTTTCAAAGTTACACACAGTTTAGTAGGCTCTTCAACTACAACAATTTACAGAAAGTCTCTTTTAACCTCTATTTAGAAGAGTAAGCTTTTCACAATGCAAGGTTTCCTAAATTTGGCTCGGCGCAGCGCAATACACGAACACTCGAGCAGTAACATTTGCTTTAACTGGAGATTAGTATGAGCCTCCCTAGTCACAACAAATGTATTCCCAAGAGATAAAGAAAAAAAGCATTATTTAGTCCATGGAGAACAGAAAATCTTTGCCTAAAGTGTGTCCCCTTACCCAACCTACAAAAAAAGAACTTTGTGAGACATGATAGAAGTTCATGAAAAAAATTTTGGGTGCTGAAAAAAGGCAGCAGGGAGCCAAAGAAAAGATCTGTAATGTAATTAAAAAATTCTATTTAAAAAAACGTAAGGCTATCTAACCATCAGCTCAGACCACAATATCTTCCCTTCGAAAGCACTAATTCCCATAGAGACAATAGCCTGCTGATTGGTCTAGCATTACAAAGTCAAAGATGACTCATCTTGGAGCAAATGGTCGTCAAAATTAACACATACTGACAGAAGTTACAAAGAAAAGAGTGTTCATTGTCTTGAACTATAAATGAAATTAGACAAGAAATAAATAAGTAAATGGTTTACTGACTCAAAAGTACATAATCACACTTTTTCACTGCCTTTAATTCCACAATTCCAAGTAAACGTTAAAGGAATTTCTGAAACCAATACGCACAAACCTCCACATTCAGCAAGACATGAATAACATGCAACAAAGAACGATAATAAACTAAACAAGCATGAGAGAAACACTAACTGAGAGAAATTGCAAACAAGTAAATTTCTTCACGTGTCACCAATGGTATTAAGTTGCCCACAATCATAATGTTATGTTCTGCTAGATGCACGATGATGGCAGGAATTCCTACTTTTAATGGAAAATGCATTGGATCATTATACAATTAAAAAAGGATTTTTTACTGCATATATTCAGGATTTGACCATATTTTTTGACACTCATTAAACCCATTACGAAATTAACAAATTTGCAATATCTTAGAAAATAAAACACTAACCTCATGCTGATCAGTTTCCAAAGCGTTTTTCTTTGCACACTCGTCGGCAAACTCGACGTAGGCAAAGCCTTTGTGGGCAGACCGGTCCTCTGGCTTGGTAGGGAGCGTTACGTGCTTGACGCTGCCAAACTGGGAGAAGTGTTCCTTGAGGTCTTCTTCACTAACTTCTCTTGGAATCTGGCGCACTATCACCTCCAATGCTTTGTTCACTTCTTTTTTAACTGCTGACTCCTGTAAAGCACCAGATTAAATGGGCATTCTGAAATTAGACTTCGACAGAAGTTCTTACTACAGCATAAAATAACTTTTCAAAGCGGAATTTTATAGTACAAATTGTCTATGCATTTTACACAAGAATGCAGAGCAGTGCCTGGTCTAATTTTGCTGCAGGGTAACGAAAATAATGAAATAACTTTCCTGCTACAGATTTCGTCACCAACATTTCACATTAAACGTTCATCCAGCATTCAGCTGATTAGTTCATATCCAACAAGAGAATAACACAATGAACGCAACACCAAATGAAAAATTTTACGGCTACTAATGAATTGAGTGTTTCTTTATTAGTGCGTCTACTGATATACAGATTACTTTACTGCAGCTGCCAATATTGAAGAGAATGGTCGGTCACTCGGGAGATCGCAAGCAAAATCGCTGTCTCACACAAACAAATTTAGATGGAAGTACCCGAAGAAATTAGATCTCACAAATTGAAAATAAAGAATTAAAGAAGCAATATTAGTATATTCGTAATCACACAGACTTACCGGAGATTCAAAGGCGAATACATTAACCATCTGTCCCTGCACCTGAAATGGGAAATAAAGAAAAATTAAATGTCAGGCAAAGTATATTTCCGGTAATGAGCATCAGCAAAATAAACATGATCGATGTTCATTCAGCTTTTTTCTGCGCTTGTAATACACAAAACCGTTTCTTCTCCAAAACTAACCTGGATTCTGTACAATATAATCAGCCATACATCTTTTGTGCATGAAACAAGTTCTCAGATCTTATGGAGATCTCAGATCTTATGGAGATCTCAGATCTTATGTATCTTTCAACTATTTTATCATCGAGTAGGCTTCTCATCAGCTCCCATAGCAAACTTTCACAAATTATGTTCGGGGCTAAGCTGTTTTTTTTTCAGCTCCATCACTACAAAAGTCGAAGACAACTATCCTTAAAGTAAATATAACTCAAAATTAACGCCTATCACTATGCACAGAAAAATTTGTTCATCACCTGCATGTCGGAACACAAAACATGTAAGAAATAAATGTACATGTACTATATTACATGTATGAGTACTTATTTCATGTAGCTTTTCATTGGAAGATTCAAAGCAAAGTATTTTGAAATTTCATTAAATCACTGCGCATTGATATCCCATGCTAATCAACGCATGGAAACACAGCAAAAATAAAATTTAACTCAAAGCAAACATCAATGAAACACAAACTAAGAGCGAGCTGAAATATTAGGCACGTTTATTCGCGTGTCGCCAATGCTATCGATTGGATTCCGATTGCATCGCACTACTGCTAGAAACATGAAGACGGGAGAAAAATTGGAGGAATGGATTTCTCCACGAGGAAATGTATTTCAAGAGAAGCTATAGCAACATGAAGAACTTGGCAAATGCTTTCACAGAATTGTTACCTTCATCGCTGTCATGGAAGTAATAACAAAATCAATAAATTTGCAGAACCACAACAATAACCAACTTACCTCTTGCTTATTAGCTGCTAGAGCCTTTTGCTTGGCTAGCATTTCAGCGAATTCGATGAAGGCAAAGCCTTTGTGAGCAGACCGGTTCTTTGGCTTGGAAGGCAGAGATAAGTCCTTGATGCTGCCAAACTGGGAGAAGTGTTCCTTGAGGTGTTCCTTGCTAATTCCCTGAGGAATTTGGCTTACAAACACCTTCAATGCATCGTTCACTTCCTTCTTGGGGGATTTCTGAAATAATGAGATTCAAAGGTTAATTTTATGGCAAAGAGAGGCTTTCAATTAACCACATTATGTTCCTGTGCTCCTGAAAAGAGTTTAGGTGCTTCCAACGAACGCCCGATTTAGTTCTCAGAGACGTACAAGAATAACGATGTGATGACTTTTTCCCAGTTAATACCGAAAAAAGAAATAAGTAAAAACTTGAAATTCTCATTACCCTAAAGTATTTGCAAACAGATTTTACTCAAAGACTGAAACCACAGCAGTGTGGCACAGAGATACAATTCTGATGCCACCAACAACTTCTGTGCTTCATCATTTCTGGGCAAACTCTCCATACATCCCTTCAATGCATCAACTATTTTCAGGGAATGACCATTCAGTTAGCCTTGAGCAAAACCTGCTCTTCATACGTGCAAACTTGGCTACAATTATAGGAAGAAGCAACTCAGAAGAGTAAGGAGTAAAAGTTAATACAACTGAAGATATACATTAACTACTCATGAAAGATTACACAGACTTACCGGAGATTTTGTGGCGGGCAAGTACACAGCGTGTCCATTCACCTGAAACAGAAAATGAATAAAAAATTGAACATTAGAGATGCAGTACATTTTATTTTAGAAAAATTTACACAAATAACAAATTTCCTTAGGGCTTTCCCCGTTTTTGTAATAGACAAAAGCTGGTTCCAAAGACTCTCAACATTAAAAACAGTACACTGGCTTCCCAACTTACGAACACCCGAGTTACGAATATTCAGAGATGCAAACGCGAGCTGACTAATATTATACATTTAAATTAAAAGTGAATAACATTTATTGTTATTATTTTCATTAGCCCCCCTCATCAATTGCATCTTTAATATTACGTCTTCTGTGTCTTACCTTTCTTTGCTTGCCATATACGTATATAAGGGGTTTTAAATTCCATTCAATTGCTAATAGACCGCAAACGACCATATAATGACATCGAAACACTTCAGCTTACGAGCAGCAGCTCGGGTTTAATTGGGTTTGTAAGTTGAGAACCAAGAGCACTTTGGAAAGGCAAAGCCATTGTGTTCATTTAATGCACAATAAATATAACGCAGTTCATCTTCTGAGCGTTGAGCAAATTTATAAATCGACCTCACCTACAACAATTTACTGCAAGATTCTGTAAACTGCATCATATTCAAAACGTTGAGGGTCGACATTCTGAAATAACATCGGTCTTGATAAAAATTATGATTTGGACATCACTAATTAAAACTATGGTAAAAGTGATCATTGGTGAAACCCCAGATATACGTACAACCAATTCCTATGTAGATTCACTTCTCATTTCTTTAGTAGGGTTTAGTGTTCTCTAGCAACCAGTCGACAAGAACTGTAAGTTCATATTTAAGCCGTTACTGTAGACAGTGAAAGCTCCAGTAGATTTTCTTTATACGTTTAACAACGAAGCACAGCTGACAAACTCCGAGGCATAAATGTTAGCTCGACAACACTAAAAAAGATCTCCAAGTAAATTTTACAGCAGCCATCGGTAAAGAAGAGCAGAGACGAGGGGCCTGAATAACCTCATGACTTGGAGACAATCATCACTCATCATTATTTAACATATTCATTGTGGTGTGACCCACCGGTGCGTCGTGCTCAAGTTTTTCCAGCTTCAAAACGACTCATCAATGGGTAGTTTGAAGAACAGTCGACAATTTTTCAAATTAATTGTATTTATTCTACCCTGTTAATATTTTCTATTTATAAAAATTTTAACAACTTTTGCCTATAAATTTGAGTTGGATACTGAACTTCAGTTTAACCCATAGCAGTCAACGCGTTAAACAAGGCCCTATGTCTGGCAATAGTAGGTTGCGTTCTCTCACGTACACCATGGAATGCACACGCAATCGGATCACGTGTTAAGAGTTCCATGGGAGTTCCAAAATTGAAGGGAACATGAGAGTAAAGTTTGAATTGAGAAGAGATCTCTGAGCAAGGTTTTCAGGCGTGCTTCTGGAGCACATTCTCTTGATGTCACCGAGGACATGAATCAGTAAATTCTTATTGCAATCGACGGGATTAAATTGGGTCTCTTGCAAATTACAGATAATATGTTGTGATGATGTTCTTTCTAAACAAGGCTCATTGGTATTTAGATAGCAGAATTAGAAGTATTTTTAAACATGATTAAAAAAACATGAAATTGATGTACTGCTCGATAAAGCCACAATGATAGGCATGTTTTTTCATACGTCGCCAAGCTATCCAATTGATTCTCATTATTTCCTTCTAAAAAAATGAAGATGAAAAGTAGACGAAATTCCTCTTCGAGAAGGTTCATCATAAAAATAACATCATTTTAAATTAGGAAATTTCTTTCAAAGGACATCCCAGAAGATACCTAATACCATTTCAATTCACTGCAATAAATAATTTTGAAATTCATAACTTGGTGACATCACAACGATCAACAGACTACTGACCTCGTGTCGACCAGCAGCCAGCGTTTTTTCCTTTGCAAGCTCGTCAGCAAACTCGACGAAGGCAAAGCCTCTGTGGGCAGACCGGTCCTCTGGCTTGGTGGGGAGCGTGACGGACGCGACGCTGCCGAACTGGGAGAAGTGTTTCTCCAGGTCTTCCTTGCTGACTTCCTGTGGGATCTGGCGCACAAACACCTCTAATGCTCGGTTTTTCTCTTTCTTATGAGCCAAGTCCTGAAATGAAACAGATTATAGAAGTTATTTAAACTGGGTGTTCTTTCAGGTGTTTCTTACCGATCTCCTATGGGATATCACCAACAAACACTTGCAATGCTAGGTTTACCTCTTTCTTAGGGACTGACTCCTGAAAAATGCAAAAGGTAATTTCAGCTTACATGGCTGACAGATATTCATACTTCGGCCAAGTGCTGTGAAATCTAAAATGAGAACATTGATTTGCTGCTAATGAACGCATTATTTCTACACAGCTGTAGGGATGCTAAACTAATTTGACAATTTCATTGCTTTGAAATAGGTTCCAATTATTTCACCTATATCTTTTATAACATACTACCATATTACAGGAGAAAAGCCACACAGGGAAGAAAACCCTGATGCCACCATTTCTGATCTGCATTTGTGTGCAAACCAACATCAGCATCATATAAACAGCTTATAATATGCTGAGCATGACCATTCGACAGGTTTTGACCAAGAAACAAACTAACAAAACAAATGCACCAAAAAATTCGGATGGCGTCACACCAAGAAAGGAGCTACTCAAAAACGATTAAGCAAGTGAAGAAACCTAAACTATAAATAGAAAAGCAATGTAGAATTCAGCATAAACCCCATAGAGACCAAACAAGGTTTGAATGATCTGTGAAAGAAAAGGCTCGAAGAAATTACACACAAGTTAGAAGAGATAACTTCATAACTAATGAATTAATCAGCTCACCTTGCGCTCGGAGACCCGTAGTTTGAACGTTTGGTCGTTCACCTCAATCTGAAGGCGAAGGAAGAAAATAAATACAGTAGAACAAATTTGTCCCCAGAAAGTTCACATAGCAAATAATTCAACACAGCCCACATTGTGTGGCCTCAACATTTTTTAGAACACAACATCCTACCTGAAATCCAAAGGCTCTATTTAACCATCTGTCTCAGAAATCATTCTTCATTGATGATTATAATTTATTATCATTACAATTTATTTATAATCCACAGCACCCAGCATCGGACAGTCACAAGCAGATTTGACGGCATGCGGCTTCCATCAACTTGAAATATTTCCCATCAATTTCACTGCAATGGTCTAGATTGTCCGGCTTGAGACAAAAATTAGAAAGTCCTGCTTATATTTTATGCTGCACACCGTCATCAACGCTCAGGAACTGTATCAACACTTTCAAAATACACAGTTCACAAGTGACATTAATACTAAAATTATGTGACGAGCATTACCAGAAATTTCAGACTCAACAACAGAAAATTTTGCTGTAGGGAGGTGGATAAAGTTAAGCCAAAAAGCTCCAACACAAGTTCTGGTTTTCCAATGACATTGGTTCTACACATTCAAATGAACAACTTGTGCTCAGTTGCACATAAAATAAGTATTGTGTCGCTTGCTCTCAACCGGCAATACATTTTCATCTTCAAGACTTTATACCTCACAATCAAAACAAAAATCTTCAAGACTTCATCCATCGCAAAACAAAAATCTCCAAAACTTCAAAACAAGACTTCATACATCACAATCAAAACAAAAATCTTCAAGACTTCATCCACTACAATCAAAATTAAAATAGCCAACCTCGTGATTGCCAGCAGCCAGAGCTTTTTCTCTGGCGAAAATGTCCATGTAGGCAACGTAGGCGACGCGTGCACTGTCTGAGTCATGCTCAGCAACTTTGGGCAGAACGAGTCGTTTGATGGCACCAAACTGGGAGAAGTGTTTCTTGAGGTGTCCTTTCCGCACCTCCGCGGGCACGCCGGAAACCATCACCACTGCATTTGGTGCGTGGCTATCCACGGCAAACGGGACCTGCAAAGCGATGTTTTGCTCTCACGCACAGAAACATGTTTATAACATTTTAAGCGCAACGTGACGCACCGGTGATCGCTGAGAGGATTTTCATAAAGCTGCTGACTGACCAGCAGTCACTAACTCTATTTTGATGAATGCTTAAGGGAACCATTTCCGAGCATCTCAGTTGATTTTCTCAGATGAGATTTTCCTGACTGTTTTTTTTATTGCTTTAAAAGAGTTTGAGATATGTCCCCGAATGTCTGTAGAAATATCAGGAACGTATCCCAGAGCTGGCGCCCCCCCCGAGAGGGGAGAGCATCCCCTTGTGGACCTTTTTTTTCATTTATGAACCTAGAGCAATAAAATTTGGTACACTGATAGGAAATGCAATTTAGAATTATTTACCTGCTATGAAAAAAAACGATTTTCTTTGAAAGAAAATTGGAAATCATAGAAAACGACATTTTTGGGGGGGGGTTTTCAAAATGCTTATTCACTGACAGTTTTTGAGCTACAGTAATGATTTTGGTATCATTAGATGCAGAATATTGTGGACATTCCAAAAAAATTAATTGCTTTTCCTCAAATTTCAATTTTTTTTCAATTTTTTTTATTTTTCATCATTCATATTCCTCAAGGTAAGAGTCCCCCTTGCGAACCTTTCTTTTATTATTAAATTTGGCGCAATGAAATTTGGTACACTGATAGGAAATGCAATTTTGAATCATTTATCATTTATGACAAAATGCGATTTTCTTGAAACGAAAATAGGAAATCATAGAAAACGACATTTTTGGGGAGAGTTTTTTAAATGCTTCTTCTTTGACATTTTTTAAGCTACAGTAATGATTTTGGTATCATTGGATGCAGAATAACGTGGAAATTCCAAAAAGTTAAATGTTTTCCCTCAAATTTTCAATTTTAATTGAATAAAATGGAAAAATTTGAAAAAGATTTTTTTTTTCGAACAAATTCAAATTTATGACGTCATAACTTTAGAACAAAATGAATGTTGAAGAACTATTTAATATTTTTGAAAGCCCTTGTTGTTCCACATCCACTGATATCAAAATCATCACTGTAGCTCAAAAACTGCAGGAGAAGAAGCATTTTTAATCTTAAAATATCGTTTATAGAACAAGTAAGTTTTCAAGACGTTTTCCAGAATTACTCCGGCATTTACAAAGCTAGGACAATGCGGTTTGTTGCATTTGAAAGCGAAATGTGTGCTCTAAAAATTTGTTTGGCAGATTTTCCATATTGTTTCTGTAAAATTTTTCGTAGACTTTTTACCCTAAAATTATAAATTTTACCCTCCCTCTTTTCAAAAAATCATATAAATTCGGAATGAAAGAAATAAAAAAAAAAAACCAAACAAATTTTTAGAGCACACCTTTTACTTTCAAATGCAACAAACCGCATTGCTCTAGCTTTGTATATGCCGGAGTAATTCTGGAAAATATATATATACGTTTTTTTTCATTATAAGGAAAAATTAATTTTCTATGCCCCAAATGAAAAAAACCCCATCCATAAGTTGTTAGGAATGTGGAGATCTAGTAGTCTGCAAATTTTCATAGACGCACGTCCAATAGAAAAAAGTTTCCAGTTTTTGGAAATGGTTCCCTTAATGAAAATTAAATGAAGGCGCAATCTGTTTAAAGTTTGTTATTTTCAAAATTGATCTCTAAAATTAACTCTAATTTGAGTTTAATATTGAACTTCAGTTTAACCCACTGCAGTTAATGTGTTGAACAGAATTTCGAAGTACAAGCCATCATAAAATATTTGCATGCAAGTGATGGATTCACATTTGTAACAAAAGAATGGCTGAAAATTAATGAATAAATGTACTGACTTGAGGAAAAAACGATACATTTCTGAATATAATCATACACTGTTCAATTGAACAGAAAAACACGCAAGTCTAGACAAAAGTGCAAAATATTGAGTCAAAAAAACTCGTAGCTACTGAAGTGTAGCAATATAGCACATAAAAACATTAATTGTTCACTAAAATGTGCATCACTATAATAAATATGAGTAATTACTCAAGTGAGCAATGCATTATTAACAAAGAGAAGTAACTGAAGGGGCAATGTACAAAAAATAAAAAACTCCAACATTGAGAGATAATTTCAAAGATTTCAGTCGCACAAGAGCAAACAATTTACTGGAAATGTAGCCACTAGCATGAGTGTAGCAGTCTTTGGTGACGAACTCGCCGGCTACAGCCCTGGTACAGGTTTTAATGCAGGCCTTTGTAAGTGAAGGTGCAAATGCACAGGCCATAAGTACGAGGCCATTAGCCATCATCTTTTTAAGAAATAAACTGCTCTTATTTCTTTTTCCCTAGAAGCTCGAGTGTGACCCACAGAGCGTCTCACCTTATCTTCCGAGACGCTCAGAGAGGCCGTCACTCCATCCACCTGAACCTGGAAGCAGAAGTAAAACTAAAGACAGGAGGAAAGGTAGGCATCACCAGGTTATCAATCGAAAACAGTATAACTTGCGAACATCTCGCTGGACGCGCATCCTGTCTGTTTCTCAAGCAGCAGCGGCTCCTTCTCAAGTTGACGAGAAATGAGCCATAAAAGTTTTTTTGCCTCATTAACGTACAGCACCATAAGACTGTTCAAGGTTTCATTTGAGAGTAAGAATACTATAAGCACATTTTGCTCACTGCAAACCTATACAAATTTTAGAAAAAAATATTAAACAGTCCACCGCGTCATGTAGACGATGAACAAGAAGTGAAAAAAATATTCATTGAACAGTTTTTTAGCCAGAGTTTTTTAGGAGCATGAGACTATGATTACTAATCACTGAGCATCAGAACCCTAAGCGCCAAAGAATTGACACATTCAGTTTAGAAATCAGTGATGGAATTTAAAAAGATACAAAATCAACATGACACTCTGTGTGGAGCGATCCACACACAAAAAAAAATGAATACTTCAAGGTAGATATCAATGAAATAAAACGTTGAAAACAAACATGAATAACACGATCAACGAAAATTTCAAGGAAAAATTTCGGCCCGATGCTACAACGCCAAGACTTAAATATAACAAAAAGAAGCTTTACTTTGAGCACTAGAGCCTGGAAGTTGGCCCTGCTATTTTTCCCTTCAAGGCACACACACGGCACTACTGTACTTGCACACTTTCAAAAGATGGGACAACGCATATAATCCCAAAGCAAATCCCTACTGACCTCGAGTTGATCACTTTCTAGAGCTTTAGTTTTTGCGAGCTCATCAGAAAACTCAATGAAGGCAATGCCTCTGTGGGTAGACCGGTCCTCAAGCTTGGTAGGGAGACTGATGCGCACAATGCTGCCAAACTGGGAGAAGTGTTCACGGAGCGCGTCCTTGCCAAATTTGTCGGGGATGTTGCGAACCATCAGTCGTGATCCGCTGTTCTTATTTAGTGGTACTTTCTGCACAGCAAGTTTAGTTTAGGTAGGCAGTTTATAAAAAAAAACTCTTCAAGACACTAATCCTTTAGATTTTGTTATGACAAATCACACGTAAAATAAAATCACAAAAGTGTGAGCAGAAGAGATAGATTCAATAACACAGATCAGAACTTTCTCGTTTTACAAGAACTGATCTGAGCTCATAATAAATTCTTATAATTCTACTCATTAGTTTGTAAAACTGCTTTTAATTTGTCCACTCAAGAACCATTAGTACCATACAACTAGCTTTGGTAAGGTTTTTCACTTTAGACCAGCACTTTTTTATCAACACATAGACCAAGTTCAGGGACTACGGCTACATCAAGATTAGCTAAAGCACTATCACACTGCACTCTACTTTCTTTCCATGCTACCTTGTCGATGGAACAAGAAAATGCAACATGATCTTGATGCATCCAGAAATGTCGAATACTTTTCATCAAATTTTACACAACTCCTGTAGCAAATTTCTATTCATCTGATAAATAATTTAACCTTTCTCAAGTTACTATCTCTCTTTGCAATGAGAACTAATTGTAGCTTGATGTCTCAGAGACTGAATGTAACAAAATCTCATCTGCCTATCAATAATTCCAGGAATAGCAACCCTTAACATAATCAATGAAATCTTATCAAGATTTTTTCACGATCTTGGAAATCCAAGCCAGATAAATAAAATAAGCCACTAACCCTATCAGCAAGCCAATAATGTGCTACTTTAAATCTCACCTTAATTCAAGCGGAACGTGAAAAAATGACTTCCAGCATGAAGAAGCACACAAAACTTACTGAACTTGAAAAGTATCAACATGTATCTTATTAGTGCCAAATTATTCGAAGAATTGTAACTTTCAAAATTCTTGACAGAGTAAAAATTTCTAAAATTACACAGTAAAAATTAGGACGTTTACACCTTTGGACCTGTAACTTAATTAGAACTTGATTGAAATAAGCAAAGTAGCCAACTAGAATGACAAATACTTGCACTCTTAGTGTCGACACACAAGACTGGGTAGCTTACCTTAGATTTGCTGAGATGTACAGAAACTTTCTGTCCTTCAATCTGAAACAAAAGTGAAAGTTATGAATTCGTTAATGAAATATTCTTTCTTATACTTTCTTGAATGCTTTAATGCATACTTTTCATTAAAAACTAATGAATACATGGCATACTTTCTAATACAAAATTAAATAATTTACAACATATTTTCAAGTCATAGAATGCAGATGCACCATTCAGGTTTTGGCAACACTACTTTACCTTCTAAATGATTTTTTATGGCCAGGATTAGTGTAGCAGAGGCTCACAGAAGGCTTTCTGGTACCACCAGCAGAGGCAATGATATTTGTCAAGTTTTATAACATTATGCTAATTAACATTCAAGAGAAAATAGTAACAGAACATACAATAAAATTAATTTTTATTTGGAGAAGTAGGATTTTAGCCGCCCACAGTAGTCCAGAGAGGTAAAAGTATTTAGCATCTTATAAGACATAATATAATTATTGACATTGTACAGCTAAGAGACTATAAATCACAGTGGTGGTACACTTTTCAAAATCATCAGAATTAGCACATGACGATGACATGTGGTACCTATTCTGCAAGTGAAACTTGAGAACTGCAGAATAGACATGTTCATGGCTACACACAAGAATATGCCTAATCTATAATAGTCAACAATATTGTCATTTTAAGCCCAAATATAACAACAATGGCACACAATCAAACATCAGTGCTAAAAACTTCAAAAAAGTACCTAACATCATAAAATCAACATCAGAAGGAAGCCCCTGAACTGAACAATCGCAATAATGATAGTCAACTGGTCCTTTATCTAGTTGGGTTTATCTTATGAGTAGTGCTCTATGTTTTTAGTAATTACAGTAAGATAATTGCGCTTGACATTCTAAGTTAGGAAAAATGTGCCACCACTTACCAAGTGGGTTTGAGCCAGAACTGCATCAACAGCTTCCTTGGTGGAAAAAAAGACGGACCCACAACCTTTCCCTCCATCAGCTGCTTCCGTGGAAAATGAACTTGCAAGATGTATGCGAGTTACATCGCCAAATTTCCCAAAATAGGTTGCCAAAGTTTTACGGGGAGTTGATTTCTTGATGCCACTGAAGTCAACGCAGAAAACCTGACAACAAAAGTTTTACATGGTAACAGATAAATGCAACAAAATAGATCTATGCATATACATACATGCAAGTCTTGCAAAAATAAAATAAGATATGATCTTGTAAAAGGTAGCAAATCAATTTGTACAAACAATGCAATGCAAAACATAATGGGTGTTTTGCTCCAGCACAGAACTGTTATGCATAAATGAATATTTACACAAGAAAACTGTATTTGTTGGCATAATTACAAATGGAATAATCACACTCAATTAAAACCAACTAAACTCCATGAAGTGAGAATTTTATGAGCCCTAATAAATTTACTTGAGATTGATTACAACAAAAAGAGCATCTAAAGAATAGCAAAACCTTTACCTTTGCCAGTTTCTTTGGAGCTTTGCTGCTTTTTTGGCCATCAGCTGTAGTGCTCGACTTCTGAGAAGCACCAAGCAGGATTTTCTTCTTTTTCTTTTGCTGAGGTGCAGATGAAGTCTCGTCAGATTTTTTCTGTGATCACAGTAATGGCATGTAGGGTCACTAGCTTACCAAATTTTGTTTATTGGCCACCAATGGCGTAGCTATTGTAATGTCACAAGAACCCATGAATATGCTGGTGCTCCATTTAGCAGGACCCAAATGTGCCCAAAACAATAACCTTATACCTCATCAAGTGATAGAATTACACCTAATTTCAAAACAGTCTCAGTTTTTCTACAACTTGAGCATAATTTACTTGAAGTGAAAAAAAATTAAGCTTTAACCAAGGCATTTAATGATAGTGCTCATAAAACTTGAGCTGGCCACTCTTCATTTAACTAATATTAATAACAATTGTATCACTCCCATCAAAAACCAAAATCAACAATGTGTGTATCTGCAACAGATGCTTCACAACCTTACCGGAGTAAATATGAACACTGAAATCACAAGTTTAATTCAATACTTACATTAAAATATATCTGTAAGACATTAGGTTCATGTAGTGGAAATGCAAGAGGTAATGGGGCGCATGTCACAGGTATGCTAAATACACACTTGCAATCGGTAGACTAATCAGAGCCCAATGCCTATTAAATACTAACCTAATTAAGTTATTTATGGACTTCACTGTCAATTATCAAAGACTTTCAGTATTGACTTGCCAGATAGGCTAGTCAGTCCTTAAAAGTAACAATTTTCTATTTATTTTGGGTTCATTTAGATGATTAAATCCTCAAACAACTGAAATACAGAAAATACATCTCAATAAATGTACAAAAACTACACATACTAAGAATTATTTAAATCATTGAGCCCTAAATAACATTATAACAAATAGAGCACTGGATGAATAGTATAACCTTTACCTTTGACAATTTCTTAGAAACTTTGCTGCTCTTCTGTCCTTCATCTGCAGTGCCTGCATCCTGTGTTGTCTCATCCAAAACTCGCCTCTTCTTGGGGCGTGGAGATGTAGGGGAGGTCTCAGCAGACCTTTTCTGTGATCCCTTCAAATGGTATAACAGGGACATTAATAATTACAGCATTTATTTTTGTTCTTTGCAGTCTAGAGTTTTAAAAATAACTACATTAGTTGAGACTCCACAACGACAATCACACGAGAACAAAGAGAAGGGACCATTTGATTTAGCCTAAAGAAAATTGAGAATCTATGCACAAATTGTGTTCCCCTACAAGATACCCCATAAATTGAAACTGCAAATCAGAAAAAAGAGAAACAAGAGACCAAGAAGAGATAGCAAATAAGACATGTTCAAGGTGTTTAGACTGTAATAGATTTTAAAACTTCAGAGGTGTTTTTCCAAATCTTTGGTTTAATCAACAAATATACTTGCCAGGTGTCCACACCTGAAGGATCAATACTTGGAAAAATTGTTGAGGTAAAGAAACCAATGACAAGTATGCACATTACTAATTTTCAGTTGGTAAAGATAGCAAATGCAACAATCCATTATATAATTACCAGCCTGAATAAATAATTATATTAGATTACAAGTTAGTGAGCTGCCCTAACTACAACACTGGTACACCAAAGCAAGGAAGGAGGATGCCCTGACTTATTCTGAAATTAAGGCAACACTAAGTTTATGCACCCCCATCCCCACACCTGTCATTTATGCATATAAAATAGAAGCTGGAAAGAAGAACATGAAACAAGATCAAAGTTTAGGAAGATAGTAATAGGTACTGAAGAGAGGACAGCAGTTAACTAAAAAATGGTCCATAACAAAACCTTATTCTACTTCAACAAAAAGAAGACCAACTTAACCTTCTGCTCAGGACTTCATTCTCAAAGAAATAATTTACACACTTCACTGAAACAATATCAGATGCTATCATTTTTTGTGGGTATGAATGATAGTTAAGACTATACATAATAAAATAATAATGAACTAATGATAACAAATGTTCATAGATAAATTGATGCCTTAGTCAAAGTAAACATTTCTAAAAAATGTAGAAACTTCACACATTGAGAATTTATTAAGTCAAGTTTATCAATCCTAAACAAAATTTAGTTTGATTACACCAAAACAAGCATCGAAATAATGACATAACCCTCACCTTTGCCAATTTCTTAGAAGCTTTGCTGCTCTTCCGACCATCATCTGTAGCGCCTGACTCCAGTGGAACTTCAGGCAGAACTCGCTTCTTCTTGAGGCGTGGAGATGCAGAGGAGGTCTCAGAAGACCTCTTCCGTGATCCCTTCAAATGATACAAGAACACTAATTACTACCGTACAATATCTTATTTTGTTTGTTGGTCATTTATGAATTGGGTAGGATGTCTGTAAACTTCAAAAACTTGGAAAACCATATTGACTATATATTTATGGCTATGCGCTTGAATACTACAAGTGATAATTTTTAGTATATTAGATGGTCATTATATGTGATTGCACAAAGGAGTCAAATGTGACTTGCATTAATCAATTCACATCTACATGAATCTAATGAAGTACATCAACCACTACACCAACAATTAGAAAATAATGCTAGGGGCATTATTCATTGACATCTCAATTGGATCAAATGATGAAAATGTCTTGAAAAATGTGTTTTTTAGTCTACATTAGGATTTCAAGAGCACTCCATCTCATACTGATTCAACATGTCATCACTGATTTAATAGATAGATCAAAATGTTCTAAAAACATATCATGGAATGCACATAGTCATAAAAGCAGTTGAACTTTTCAAATTTTCATCATGTGAGTTAAGATTACAGCTAACCTTCCTGAAAATACACAGGTATTTATCAACTTGCAAACCTATTTATAATATGAAAAAATGATTTTTCCATCAATGGAAGAGCAAAGAAAAGTGTATATATATCTCTACCCTCATTTTTTGCAATGTCAGTAATGGTCAAGTGTTTGCAGTTATGCTATGACTGACATTTTACTTGAATTATAAGTGGTCAGAGAATGAAATTACTGGAGAATTGAGAGAGACACAACCATGGTTGTTCATCTTATATAACAGATTTTATAGTTAAACTGAGTCAAAACTTGAAGACACGCTTCTTTTTTTATTGGAAAAATTCAGAAATTAGAATGTAATAGCATAAAACTATAGCAGCATAATCATCTGCTTTGCAAAATAACTCAAAAACTAAAATATTGAAAATAAATTTGTGAGGGAAGCTCCCAAGAACCTATTCTATCCTTCACTCAATGCAGTACTTGAGTATAACAGTTGTGCTATTCCTTCAAAACTCTCTAATAAAATAATTTTATTAGTCAGTCAACAACTCTAAAGAATTTATTACAGATAACAAGCAGAACAATAAAATGTTTATTCTGATAAAATGCAACAAAATTTGACAATTTACTTATTTATTTTCAAATAAAACCAAGAAACTTTGGTTTCATGCACCGTGTTAGGAATGACTCAACTGACAGCTCATGTAAATAGCATTTCAGGGACATGAGCATTGTAAAATATTGAAAGCCTTCTATTCAACTTATTCATTACACTTGCTCTTTTTGTGATGCACTACAACTATGTATCACATAAGAAATTATTCATAGAATAACTTGTTTTATTGAAAATAAATGCAAAGTAATTAACTGATACCAAACTACATTCATCTAATTGAAAATAATACCATTAATACCTTAGACATACCTTGATTTCAAGTTGCACCATGATTTTGTTTTCCTTTGTGTGCTCAACTGAGAAACAAATAGCAGATTTTACTGAAAAAAAAATAATAATTGACAAATAATGAATTTAACCTTATTAATATATAAACAAATAAAACAATGGCACTCAAATTACAAAAGAGTAACCTGTGGATATAGGGTAAGCTGAAAGTAAAATTTCTCAGCATTTGTAATGTCCCACAAAAAAAATTGACTTCAACATTCATATTTCTAATTTCCTAAACAATCTTCAATGCCATACTGATGTGTGTCTTCACTTGAAATCAATAATAAGCGGGACAGAGGCATCAGTACGTACATATCTAAGCACATAGACTCAAGACTCATAGCAAGTGCAACTATGAATTGAGATCACATAGAGTCACTATTCGGAGAACTGATTAGAAATGGTAAACGAATTGTGCTTGGAACGGTGTATAGGCCTTCTACAGCCTGTCCTGTCCCCTTCCTCAATGAGCTCAATTGTATTAGGTCACAGTTAAACAGGTCCTTATACAATGACATAATAACCTGCGGTGACTTCAATTATGATCTACTGAAACACGAAAACTGTGAACCAATCTCAAGTTTCCTAAATATCTTTCAGTCTAAATCTTTCCATCCCCTCATCTCAAAGCCTACACAGATATCCTCAGAATCTGCTAAGCTGCTGGACTATCTTTATGACAGACTCAACTGATTTTCTTACTGGAATAATTACTTCTGACTATCAGATCATTTTCCAGTCTTTCTTGTCAAGAAAAATGTCTGGGTCACTTGCACCAAGCCATGGGCTGAAACTTACTCTATCGTAAAATAAATGAATCAAATTTGGGAGAAACGTGCACCGTTCTAGAAGAATTAAGGTCAATATTGCACATCTCTTGACAAATCAATAATGCAACAAGCATTGATGAAGCAGTAGTTAAGTTGACTGAAACTATAACAACCGCATACAATCAGTGTTGTCCAATTGTAACTTGTACTATACACCAAAAATAGACAAAAACCCTGGATCANGCTTCCTCAATTTAAAGATGACATTAAAAAGACTTGGCACCTGCTTAATTCTTGCTTTGAACCAAATAACGCCAATAAGAAAAAACTTGAATCTATTGTTCAAGATAATGTAAAAAAACATGAGAAGAAAGATTTTGCTAATCTTTTCAACAATTTCTTCATAAACATAGGGAAAACTATAGCTGATGGTATTCCAAGTGAACCTACTGATCACCTGGAATACATGGATCATATTTGTGAACACAACTCTTTTATCCTTATGCCTATCAACTTTTAAAATGTAATTACGTGCATAAACCTCAAAAATGAATTGAGTAGGTTACAAACATTCTTGAATAAAGTTCTTAAAGTTATTGCTGATACTATAGCCCCGCTTATATCCCATATTATTACCAGTCTCTCTCCCTGGACACTTTCTCCAACTCCCTCAAAATTGCTAGAGTAACCCCTATTTTTGAAAGTGATGAAAAAACCTGTATAAACAATTATAGACCTATCTCTGTGCTACCAATTATTAGCAAAGTATATTAGCAAAGTATATTAGCAAAGTATATGAGAAAAGTGTGCATAAAAAGTGTTTTCATATTTTGAACAAAAATCATTTCTCTATGATAAACAATTTGGTTTTTGCTTTAAAAATTCAACAACGCAGACTATATTAAATTATTAATCATACACTACCTTTATTCTATTATTTTTAAAGAAAAGCTTGTTTTCTCTGTATTTCTTGATATTCAAAAAGCATTCGATTGTGTGGACAATTTCACTCTTGAAACTCCACTGTAATGGCATTCTAGGGGTTGCCCATGATTGGTTCATACCATACCTAACAAATCGGAAGCAACACATTGTCATTGACGATTCAAAATTACAGACAATTAGCCATGCAGTTCCACAAGGATCTATCCTTGGGCTGCTCCGATTTCTAATTTTATCAATGATATTATTAAATCTACATTTTTCAAATTCATACTTTTTATCAATGATATTATTAAATCTACATTTTTCAAATTCATACTTTTTGCCAATGACAGCATGCTTTCTACAATCCTTCCAAACCAAAATCCCAACTATTACAAAGATTATAAATAACAAACTTCATACGGTTTCATTGTGGCTTAATGCTAATAAAATAAGCCTTAATATCGATAAAATAAAATCTATTGCATCCTCATGCAAAAAAAAATATTTCTCACAAATATTAAAATTGGCAAAGAAACAAACTCATGCAAGTTCCTAGGCATCATAATAGATAAACCTCTGACCTTCAAAGAGCATATCACTCGTATTAGTACTAAGTTATCAAAATCCTTCGGAATCCTAAGACCTATATAAAGTTGAAAATTTCCTGCCTAAAACAGCTTTGCAGACAATTTAATGAATGCTCATTTCACCATACTTGCAATACGGAAAAGAAGCATGGCACCGAACTGATGAAAATAAACCAATATACTTTTTACGCTGCAAAAAAGGGTCATCAGAGCGGTAAAGAATCTAGAATCTAATGCTCACACAAATGATTTATCCAAAAGTCTACCAATACTCAAACTTACAGATCTTTACTAACTCTCCTCATGTAATTTCATTTAATAAAACATTAGCCAATGATGGCAACAATAACTTCAAACAATTATTAACTACGCAAACTGGTTGTCACAACCATTTAAACAGTAACAGAAGTAAATTCATATTTCCTTATTATTCAAAGGCTCAGTTACAACACAGTATCCTCTTTGTAGGAACTAAAACTTGGAACTCAATCTCTGCAGTGATCTGTAAAAGTAATTCTTACAAAGTATTCCAAAATAAATCTTGAATCTCATTTTCTATCAGAATACTAGTTGTGAAAGATAACCATGTGAAATCTTCTCTCCTACATGACGTCCTGATATTGTAGTTGCCATGGTTATATCACTGATCTTCAGTCTACTCCTAAATTGTTTATAGAATGTACTGTTAACATCTAGTTCATATACACTATTTTGTAAAATGAAGCATCAAATATTGAGTATACTACTTCATTGATTGGTCTAATACACGACTAGGTTAAGGGAGACGTCCATCCTGAAATCGACAAATCAAGGAAATGACTGTAACGTTCCTTCTATGGAATTTAAATCTATGAAAATTGGCATACACATGTAGTTTTGAAAAAAAATAGAGATCATCTTCATTAACTTTTTTCCCACTTTTGACATAATTTTGGAGACAGTGGAGTTAAAGGGGGCAAGAAAGAGCAAACTTTTCAAGAGACGTCTTCTCAAAAAGTACTTATTGTAGAACAATGACTTAGATGTCATTGGATGCCCAATAAATTGCTGCATAAAGAGTTAGAGGGTTAGTCGAATTTCACAATAGTTTAGCTATTATCATATTTCCCAAAAAAATTGAAAAAGTCATCATTTATTCCGTAGAGTTTTTAATGAAACTAAAACTTATCACGAATTTAAAAAAAATTATCTCGGTAGACAGAGCAGCTCTTTGCGCATCTAATGATATCTAAATCATTGTTCTATGATAAAAACTCATGAGAAAATAGATTTTTCAACCCCTTATATTTTCACCAATTTCCTCCCATTATCTCCATAATCATGGCAAAAATGGGAAAAAGTTAATAGAGACAATGCCTGTTTATTTTTGAAAATACATATGCTTGTCAATTTTCATAGATCTAGATTCCATAGAAAGAACATTTTAGTCATTTTGTAAAAATTACATGTCTTCATTTTTGTAATTATTTACAAAAAATATTCTCATGTAACTTGGAAATCATCGTGAATATCAACGTAATTCTGCAACTCTTATTGCGCATCCAATGATACCTAAATTATTGCTCTACGATAAGTAGTTTTGGTTAATGTGTAACGTTTTCTAATAATCGAATTTCGGGTGCCGAAACATAGTTAATTAGATCGAAAAAAACAAGTTTTCTATTATGCACTTTCCGTCGCAAATGAGTATTTAACGAGTTATAGCGGTAGGTTTAGTTTTGTCTATGATGACAAATGCGCTTGATTAAACAGCTACTCGTCTATTTTTGAATTTTTGCTTGAATCACAGTAATAACATCAAAATAAACTACGTTTCTTCCATACACTTTTTGCGACAAATGAGTATTTTACGAGTTAGAGCGGTATGTTTTATTTTTTGCGCAATTGAGCTGTGTAAGTACAATTAAGCACTTTGTAATTTATTACTTGCCGGCCCCACAGAGCCTGAAAACTCTTCTAGAATCTTTTAGTTAATAACACAATAGAGATTATCACCAAAAAACAACGAGTTATAGCAGTATCAGCCAGTATGTTAACTTATGTCTTAAATGGCTGGAACGGGCTCGATCATTCAAGCGCGTTGGAAGGAAGCGTCCACTGCATTGTTGCCATTCGACTCACTCGATGAATTACTTTCCGCTTTGAGCACTAGAGTTGCGGTAACTAATTTACCGCTATAACTCGTAAAATACTCATTTGTAACGGAAAGTGCAAAGAAAAAACTTGTTTATTTTGATCTTATTAACTGTTTCGGCACCAAAAATTCAAAATTCGATTATTAGCAAACGCTACACATTAACCGTAGTTTTTGAGATATCTCTTGAAAAGTACATACTTTTCCCTCTTCTTTCCCCCATTTTCTTCAAAGTTATGTCAAGAGTGAGAAAAAAATATAGAGACAATCCCTATTTACTTCCAAAAACACATACATAAGTTAATTTTCATTGATCTAGATCTAATATAACAAACGTTACAGCCATTTTCTTGATTTTGGGTAGACGTCTCCCTCAAGTTAGGTTAAATAAACTCACCAAAGTAAACCTAGAATAACTTGACCCAATTTAGCCATACCAAGACAGATCTCTTTCTGTTAAAAAAAACTGTGCGTGTTTTGCATTCACCATTCACCATAAGAGCCATAAAAAACTGCCATTACTGCTATTCTTTTACCTGAATGTTATTTATGCAACACCTTGAAAGCTGAGCATTTACGAGTGCAGTATTGTTCTTGCAAGTCTCCAATTACCTAAATTTACCAAAAAAATTTCAAAATTGTTGGCACGCTAAATTCAATATTGACCCAATCATGAACCGAATTGCTATTTTGCATACTCTCACTGACTTAAAGAAAGCAACAACACATTTTTATACAAGCTTAGCTATGTTCATTAAAATTGTTAATTATAACTATCTCTATCTAAAAAATCTTTTCTCAGCAGTATTCATAATTAAATTTATGATTCAGAAGTGTAAATTAATT
>JACJUY010005871.1:16733-34198 GCA_014220935.1 Platorchestia sp. MABIK
TGTTTTTATTGAAATAACTCAGGTGTTCAGTGACTTCAAACATTGAATAAATCGATACCGTCATTTTCTTGCTTAAATCTTAGTTTAAAAGCTTACTTTTTAAACTGCTGATCCTCCGTACTTTGCTCTTAAAACGTTTCTATTTTCATAGCGGTGTGTTTTATGACGACTTAAATTTATTCACAGGGCCATGAATTAAAATTGTTTTTCAGACTCATAACTGTTTTGAATTTTGAACCCACTTCTTTAAATGCGCACTTACAGATTGATACTCGTGAAAAAACATTAGCTAGGAGATAACACACACAATGTGCACAGATAACACACACGAAATTTCTAAGGTGGATCATTGTGTGCTATTCACTTATTATTAAATCGTTTTCAAATTTATTTTATTGTCGTACTGCATGGTATGTGTTAATTTCTGTGGTTAGAATCATCTCTGAGAATCTGGAGATCGTGGTGAGAGCCTTCAGCCACTCGTTCATCATCCCGGAGTTCGGGTCCTTCTGCGATGATGTCGACAAGCTCTACAACCTCTGCACGGGCAACCGGGACGGACTGGTGAGCTCCTGGGTTCTGTTCCACCATATTGGCTCTTTTAATCCGATATACTGGCTCTTTTAGTTTCCCGTTCTGGCTCTTTTGGTCTGTCATATTTTTGTCTGACATATTGACTCTTTTGGTCTGATATGTTGACTCTTCTAGCTGCACATGTTGGCTTGTTTTGTCAGCCGTTGTAGATCTTTTTGACCAGCCATATCGACTTATATGGTCAGCCACGTTGGCTTCTTTGGTTCAATAAATTCGGGCTTTTCATGCG
Organism: Platorchestia sp. MABIK; assembly: GCA_014220935.1. Taxonomy (NCBI): domain Eukaryota; kingdom Metazoa; phylum Arthropoda; class Malacostraca; order Amphipoda; family Talitridae; genus Platorchestia; species Platorchestia sp. MABIK. Next base: position 17,557 of record JACJUY010005871.1, read on the forward strand.
TTTTGTTGGCTCTGTTGGCTGGCCATATTAGCTCTTTTCGACTGCCATTATGTTATTTGGCCAGCCATGTTGGCTTCTTTGGCCCGCCATGTTGGCTTCTTTAACCCGCCATGCTGGCTCTTTTTTCTGTCTTGTTGACTCTTTTGATCCGTCGTGTAGGTTTCTTTGGTCTGCCCTGCTACCTGTTTTTATCTGTCATTCTGGCTTTTTGTCTGTCATTTTGACTTTTTTAACCTGTCATGTTGGCTTTTTTACTCTGTCAAATAGCAACAGTTTTAGTCCGATTGATTGACTCTTTTGGTATGCCAAGCCATCAAGATGCGTTTCATGCGTTCGAACAGGTTTCTTCATTCCCCTCCTATGTATGAAATCTAAATGCCCATAATTTCAACATAAAAACCTATGTAAACTATTATGGGTAATAAAATATTTCATATTCCTCAAATAATGTTTAACACCTCTAGCAGTTTTTCCTCTGTTTTCCTTCTATCAGTGAAAATTATAGTGCGTCGATGAAATGTGGACGGATCGGGAAAGTGTTTACAGACTTCATGCTCGTTAAATTTAGTTACTTTTGAAGCAGAAGAACCAGTGCTATCGAGTATCTTCTTTTACAAGCCCCAAAGGGAGAGCTCAATATTACACGTTACGTCTCTCCCTCCATCAATAGTATGTTCACATTTGCGAAACTAAACTCATCAAGTATTAAAATCATTATCAGGAGCTTACCATCTTTCCCGTTTAATTGTTTAGTTCATAACTGAGAAACTAGTTATCTTTAGACGATTATGTTCTACTTCCTAAATAATTTAGTCCTAACTCTGAAATGTTGGTTCTGATCTCCCTAAATGTCGAAATCAACATTAGTAGCACACGAACTTTCTTGTTTAGTTCATTACTGAAAAACTAGTTATTTTAATAAGAAAATGTTCACATATCTAAATAATTTAGTATTAACGCTGATAAATAGGTTCTGCTCTCACTGAATGTCAAATTCATCATCAAAAGCTCTAAATTTGTTCGGCTACACTACAAGCCCTGAAAGTAGCTCCCAACTCCCCTGGGCGCCGCATAAATAATACGGCGCCTAGATAATGTAGTTTCTTGTACCGTTATTTTTTCCATCCAATTCTTGTTTGAATCCTCAAGCAAAATAACAGTTTTTTTTATTTAAAAATTTTTCGCTCACACGGGTAAGTTTCTCCCGCTCCCCAGGGTGTTGTATAGATGTGTTCCTCCGCTCCCCAGGGCGCTGTATAGATAATATGTTCCACCCCACTCCCCAGGGAGCTGAATAATACGTTCCCCCACTCCCCAAGACGTTGTATAGAATACAACACGTCCTCCCCACTCCCCACAGCGCTGTATAGATTATAAGCGCCCCCCATTCCGTACGTCGTTTTATATATAATAATATTTAGATTATTATATTTTTTTATAGACAATAGCTGTTTTTAAGACTTCTAAGAACCCCACTCCCCAGGCAGCGCAATACATCCCCCAGCTGTCGAACATGAACCCCGACTTCTGGGGCGTGTCCATCTGCACAGTGGACGGCCAGCGCTACTCCGTGGGGGACGTGAAGCATCCCTTCACCATCCAGTCGTGCAGGTGTGGTGCTGACTTGCTTCTGAATAAACGCCGTCGTGTTGCTGGGTGTTTATGTGGTAATAATACCACCTAGTTGTTGAGTACTTTTTAGGTGCTAGGTATAAATACCACCTCGTTGTTGGGTGTTTATGAGGGACTAGGTGTAAATAACACCTAGCTGTTAGGTAATTATTTGGGACTAAGTATAAGTACCACCTAGTTGTTAAATATTCCTTAGGTACTAGGTGTTAAATATTCCTTAGGTACTAGGTGTAAACACCACCTATTTGTTACGTATTTATGAGGTGCTAGGTATAAATATCGCCTAGCTGTTAGGTAATTACTAGGTACTAAGTATAAATATCGCCTAGTTGTTATACCTAGGTGGTATAAGTTGAGGCTTATGCCTCTTATTGAAATTTCATGATGTGTTGAATAAACTTTCCGAGGTTGATTCTTTTTTGGTGTGTTGCTACATTCATTTTGTATTCATAAATCAGTATTTTTTCCATCCAATTCAAATTTGTATCCCCTCAAATAATAGTAGTAGTTGTTATCTAAATATTTTTCGTGCATACACGTTTTTTATTCACTATATTCATTCTTCATGGGACAAGCTAAGTCATCTCTAAAGAACTTTTCGAGTTACTTTTGAAACACGTCCAATTTCTATTTTCCTTTTGCTTAAGTACTTCCTCTGAGACGTAAAGGCGGAACGTTCCAATCTGGGCGTGGAGATTATGATCAGTACTTCCTTCCTCTGTAGGGAACACCTTCGATGAGGTGGTTAAGGCCTGGCCTAACATAAAATTTAATCTCATTAACTGATGGATGATCCACACAACGCTTGTACCCGAACAATGTATTAGCCCCGTTACTTTTTTTACTGATCACGCTGCCCTTCGTTTTTGACCTTGTGAGTTGTTAACAACTTTGACTGCAATTAGTTGAACTGAAGTTCAATATTCCACTCAAATTTAAAGTCAATGGTATTAAACAATTTTGGAAGAACAAAATTTAAATAGACCTTGCCCTCATTTGCTGTAATTAATTATTGATGAATGTTGAGTTCGTCACCACTGGTCGGTCAGCATCATTATGAAAATCCCCTCCATGGCCACCGGTGACAAACGTTATGGTCGAAGTACTAAGTAGAGGAAGTTCATGAGAAACCGTTGCTAAAACTTATCGTTATCTGGGAAAAAATGTAATGATCTTTCTTGTTCTGTAAGCTTGATTAAGAAAAAGAAAAGCAGAAGATTTAGAACTATTAGAATAGGTATCGTGGTTCATCTGACATTGTATTAACACTGTTTTAGGACAAATTAGGATAATATAGGGTCGTTAGAACACGTCACGGCATGTTTAACATTGAATTATGATTATTAGGGAAGAACTAGGACAATTAAACACATTTAGGACGAACATCGTTCTCACATAATACTTTAGGGCTATTTAAGGGGAATAAGGATAACTTACAATTGTGCTCTCAAATTTCCTGGAATATTGGCCCTGGAATTGCTATTAAGAGAGAATTATAATCACGCAATCTCTTGTGACAAATGCCGAAGTGTCCCTTTCTGTGTTCAGTATTAAGAATCCACTATTAAGACAAATACTGCCGTACCCTTTTTTTGCGTTCAGACTTGAGTTCCTACCATTAGGACAAATATTGCAATGCTCCTTTCTGTGTTCAGTATTAAGTTTCTTCCATTAGGACAAATATTGCAATGCCCCTTTCTGTGCTCAGAATTAAGTTTCTACCATTAGGACAAATATTGCAATGCCCCTTTCTGTGTTCAGTATTAAGTTTCTACCATTAGGACAAATTTTGCAAAGCCCCTTTCTGTGTTCAGAATTAAGTTCTACCATTAGGACAAATATTGCAATGCCCCTTTCTGTGCTTGGAATTAAGTTTCTACCATTAGGACAAATATTGCAATGCCCCTTTCTGTGTTCAGAATTAAGTTTCCACCATTATGACAAATATCGTGGTGCCTCGTTTCTTTGTGTGTTTAGAATTAAGCATGAACTCACAAGATCGTGTGATTTTAGCAAGCCACTAACGTACGCGATAGCGTGTGCTGACAACGGGCCGGACACGATGCACCAGTACATTGGACTGGAGCCCTCGGGCAGGTTCTTCAACGAACTTTGCCTTGATTACAAAAGTAAGTTGCCTTGTCTTTATTTTGGCTGGTGCGCTCCTTCAACCTGTGGACAGAAACCAGGGAACTTGCTTGCCTTATCCATGCTCACTGTAAAATTCAATTGAATTTAATGTACTTCTAAACGTCATTGAAAATCGTGGGTTGGTCATTCTGAACGAGATACGGGGTGAATTGTAACTGACCTCCTGCTGCCTTGCAGTACTCGGTAAATGTTTCGAATTTGAACAGATGAAATTCTTGGTAATTTCTCCTAATAATAAGCCTGCATTTTTGGTTTTGATGTTTTACGAAGAGATTTGGAAGATACCATATTTACACTGATTTATTTCGAGTTCAAATTTATGTTCTTTGGAAAGGTTAAACATTTATACATATTGATGAACAAATTTCTTGAAGTCTGATCAGTCCTGCGTTATTAAACCGTATTCAATTCCTCGGTACGTGACTTCATATATTTTATTGCTGCGACTGAGTCAAAATATCTAAAACCGACACGAGTTGCAACAAACATTTTCAATGAACTTCCAAGTTATAATTTGAGCCAAATCGCTATAACGGACAAGCACGTTCACTTGTTTCTGTCGGTGTTCATCTCGAAGGCATTTCAAACCATTTCCCGGTGAATGTTGCTGAAGCACTAAGAGAATGCTTCATTTCCCTTCAGCTTCCCTCTGAATTACGGTATTGCTGCATCCGATACCTCAGAGGAGGTTATCCACCTTAGGGTGGGCATGGAGCCGTCAGGTCGGGAAGTCGCCAATCTTGGACTTGACCCTCAAAGTACGTTCCTGTCTAAAACATTAAATTCGTTCTACCTCCAGTGTAATATCACGGTAAATATTAACATTGTTCAACCACTTACCTGTTAATTCCGCAGGAAATAATTTCGATCCACCTTAATTGTACATACTCTTTAACCCTACGTTGAATATAAATTCGTTCAACCTTATAGTTTCGTTCGACTTCCGATACTCGAATCCTGGGTGAACACTGACTCTATTCAACTTCGTACCAGTTAATTTCATGAAAATAATATCTCCGTTCAGCATGCTTCCTACTCATTTCACGATAAAGATTAGTTTTGGTATGTCTCCAGTTTTGGATGCATGTTAATTTCGCTAAACCTCCAATCCGCTAACACTTCGGAGAACACCAACTCTGCGCTACCTCGTATTCTCAGTTTAAAGGTGAACATTAATTATGTTAAGCATGAAGCTCTTCATTTCATGGATGAATGAGAATTTTGCTAACACCCTAGTTCACCAACTGAACGGGAAACGATGTTAATGCTTCACTTTTCTAACGCAATGGTTTACATCAGTGTCCTTAAATTACCTATTGCCCATTTTAAAGTGCACGCTTAAATCAACCAATTTTCAACTCTCTAACTGAATTCTCTCTCTCTCTCTCTATTAATATTTCCAGGCTTTCTATTCTGTAGTTCAATAGTAAATGGTCGTATCTTTAAGCCGTCTTGTCAAATAACTTGCAGTGCCATTTTGGAGTTGTGAGCTCTCAAACTCGGTTATCCAGTATGGCACCATATTGAGAATGTTGTTTGATGGTTTGAGAAAGCAGGAATTTTGTCCATCGATCTGATGAAGAACTATTGAAATAGAAATATCAATTACAGTCTGACAAACAATCTAGTTTTAATGATGGTGGGGGCCAAGAATAGCTCCTTGAGGAACCACCACTCACAAGCATCCCGTGCCAAAATATAACGATGTGAGGGATTTTTTCGAGGTTATGAAATTATTAATTTAATGACACATGCCATCTTAAATTATTGTAACACCTTCAAAACTTGTTTCCAGAGGCTGGTGGTTTTAAAGTTTTCATTTTTTGTTACATTATTTTTAAAAGAGCTTTTTTCTTTTCCTGATCCTGAAGCAAGATACTGGGAAATATGTTGTTCTGGTAAATTTTCATCATGTCATGATGCTGGGAGTAGTGATATTACATCTAGAAAGATATTTTTCGTACGTACTCAAACTTGATTGCTGCATTTAAAGCTCACAGTTTGCTTTGTTTGCACAGATTCCCAAAAATCATAGCCCATATTTTAAAACTTTCGCTATTGTTTCTCATTTTCGACAATAACATAGACTATTACGAATCAAAGATGATGAAATGAAAGTCGACTGAAGAAATCATTATTCTACACAAGAAAATGATGAAAGTGCGAAGAAAGGACGAAAATGGCACGGTCCTCCCCTCAGGGGGATTTAACTATTGTATCTATGGGAATTAGCGCTCTCAGGGGGATTATGTGAGGGCCCGAGCTAAAAGTTAGGTAGGTTCTCTTTTAGTTGAAAAAGAATATGTTTTTGTTTTGTTATGGACCATCATTTTTCCGGTTCTCTGCTGTCCTGTTTTTTCACCACCTTCTACTTTATTCTTCAACTTTTTCTTGTTTCATGAACTTCTTTCTTAGCTCACTGTTTCTATGCACCTTGTGTATAGATTCCGCGTTCCCTCAACTCAATCCTAAATGGTGCCTTCATCTTTCTCTTCTTTGAACATTTTTATCGAGGTAAAGGGAGGCTAAAACTTTCTTATATAAAAAAATAACATAATAACGGCACGGTCCTCCCACTGTAGGTTGATACGAGACGTTTAGAATTGAGACAAATTATTAAAGTCGGTTCACTTCATAGGGACAAAAACCCTACACTAAGACTACTAAAATGTCACATTATTTTTTGTATGCTAATGAGTTCTGTTCTTACGCACATGTGTGGCATTACTCTCACTTTGAAAAGACACGAACAACATTCCCCTGACAGAAGTAGCTTCCTACAGTAAATGATCAACTATGCAAATTAAGCATATCAGTTATGTAGCCCTATAGATGCTCAATCAGCTGCTTTAGATGATGCAATTTTCAAGAGAGAGCATGAATACATTCATGAACACAATTCAACAACTTTACTTATTTCGTTTCGAGGTCCATACTTTTTACTCAAAGGTAGCATTACATCAGTGGATCAGAACCCATAATTGTTTTATAACGTTTGCATATTAATATCATGCAACGTCACCCTTTATAACCTTGCCACGGCAACCTATTCAAATCCTACAATATCCCCTAGTTATCCTGCAAAGTCCACCTATTAATATCCTACAATATTCCGAGCTTTTCTAGCAGCGTTTCCTACTTTTATCCCTCGTAATTTACCAAATATAATCTAGTATCAATTACCCTCGTCCCGCCTGCAAGATTTGTCCAATATCCGAGTTGCGTTCATCCTGGAAGCTTTCTCACGACTTTTATTACTCTTGAAAGCCAACGACTTCAAAGTGCGCGCTTTCTTACACGTACCGAAAAAATTAAAGGGCTTACAATTTCAATTTACTTTTACTCCGCGTTCATGTCGACGTTGAATTTTATCGCTCCTCGAAATCTGAAGATGCATCCTCTCGAGCTGGCGAGAAATCTTGCGTTAAACTCTTTCTACCTAGCGGGTGACTTCGACCCAACGGGTAACTCTTTCGACCCAGCGAGTGACCATTTCGACCCAGCGAGTGACCATTTCGACCCAGCGGATGACCATTTCGACCCAACGGGAGACCATTTCGACCCAACGAGTGACCATTTCGACCCAACGGGTGACCATTTCGACTCAACGGGTGACCATTTCGACTCAACGGGTGATCATTTCGACTCAACGGGTGACTCTTTCAACCCAATGGGCGACTCTTTCGAGCGAACGAGTCTTTGAATTCGACAAGTAGTTTTTCCGAACTTGCGGGTAATCCTTTAAACTGGAGAGTAATCCCTTGAACTAGCAGGTAATCCTTTGAACTGGCGGGTTACCTTTTGAACTGGCGGGTTACCCTCTGAACTGGCGGTTACCCTTTGAACTGGCGGTTACCCTTAGAATTGGCGGGTAACCCTTTCGACCTGCCGGGAAACCCTTTCGAACTGGCAGGTAATCCTTTCGACCTGCCGAGTAATCATTCCGAGCCGGGGAGTAACCGTTTCAAAATGGCCAGTAACCCTCTCGATCTGACGGTGTCTCGATCCTAAGGAAATTCAGTTTGCTTATGAGAAAATTTCATCTCTTCGGCATTAAGTGAACAAATTTTTCCCACAATTCGGCTTGAATTACCTTGGCATTGCTTGACATTATTCTCGTGTTGTAAAATTCTTGAAAAAATGAGTGAAATGGGCTTGAAATGCTTCAGAGATGACTTTCTTACGGTTTAATTTGCATTCCTGAACCTAATGTAGATCCTTTTAGATCGTAAGATGTTTCTTCTACCAGATAAGATAGTTTTTCATCTCGTTTCTGTTACAGGTATGTCGTCGTGGGTTATAATCCATTTTCTATTGAAATAGAATTTCACATTCGTCTGAGCAATCAATTTTTGTTTCATAGTTTTTAATTTGGAAAAAAGTTATTCTTTCACGAATAAATTTTCTCAATTGATTCATCCACACACTCCTTGTAGCGTGTAGACGTACGTTTTGGAGCCAATATGTACTTACACGTTTTGATCATGCACTTAAGTATGATCTTATGCTCAAGTATTCAGTGATATTGATAGTATTCCGTGATACTCAAGTATTCAGTTATGTAGCACATACAGTGAAATATGTGACCTTTATGATAATATTTTCGGTTTTTCATTTTTTTACCGCTTATATTCAAAACTGTTTACTTCATTGAACGTTAATATCAGCGAATGATAAATTTTTTAATTGTTTGGAGACGTAAATGATTAATTTACAGCCTTCTAGCAGTTTAGTTCTGCGTTAAAACGTTTGGCTAACTCTTTTAAACGCTTAAGTCCTTCAAGGACACTTTATTATCTACATAGACTTGCGTTTAAATATATTTTCGAAATCATTGAGGAAACTCTAACTGCAATAGATGGCAGAGCAACTGACCAAGATGTTGGTGAAATTATCCTAGACGATACTGTTACAAAACTAAATCCGAGAAAATAAAATGGAAGAAAACAAGTATATTGAAGGAAAAATATGAACATGTTTTCCCTTGATTAAGTTATCATAAGTTTGGGAAGGCTTTTAAATACGTACGGAAAAAAACAGTGTCACATTGATAAAGAACGTCTCCTCATACATTGACGAGTGAATGTAGGCTTTTGTCTTAACCGCTGATATTACTGAAAAAATAATGAGGGAAGAAAATGATTTTGCATTTAAAACTAGACGACAGTCCTTTTGGTCTACTTGATTGCGAAACTATTGAATGATTGCAAAGGTGCATTAAGTGATTGTGAAACTGTACTAAATGATTTTTAACCTGTATTAGATTATTGTAAAGCTGTATTAGATGATTGTAATGCTATATTAGATGATTGTAAAGCTGTGTTAAATGATTGTAAAGCTGTATTAGATTATTTTAAAGCTGTTCAAGATGAATCTAAAATGGTACAAGGAGATGGTGGCGTTGTTCCAGATAAAAGTTCTACTGTACATGACTAGAGAGAAGCTGCATAAGAAAGTTGTGTAAGGTTCTGTACGTACAGCTGCAGCAGATGTTGTACGCACAGCTGTACCAGATGCTGTTCGTACAGCTGTACCAGATGCTGTTCGTACAGCTGTACCAGATGCTGTACGTACAGCTGTACCAGATGCTGTACGTACAGCTGTACCAGATGCTGTACGTACAGCTGTACCAGATTCTGTACGTACAGCTGTACCAGATGCTGTACGTACAGCTGTACCAGATGCTGTATAGCTGTACCAGATGCTGTACAGTTGTACCAGATGCTGTACGTACTGCTGCAGTAGATGCTGTACAGCTGTACCAGATGCTGTACAGCTGTACCAGATGCTGTACAGCTGTACCAGATGCTGTACAGCTGTACCAGATGCTGTACAGCTGTACCAGATGCTGTGCAGCTGTACTAGATCACACATTGTAATCGGCGCACCTGCTTCCGTCACTGCAAGTAAAATAGTTATGTCAGTCTAGCAGGAAACTTACGGCTGTGGCCAATTCAACTTTTCCGCCAGGGCATCTCTGATTTTGGCCGCCCAAGTCTAGCTTCCGCCCAAGTGCAACTGCGGAAAAGTTAGACTGGGTAACCTGTCGGGCTCTCGAAATAATTAATTCTAATACGATGTGACTTTTTAGATATTCTTTTATTGCTCTGTACCATTAGGTGTATTACTTCTTGGATTACAATATCATGTACGGCATAGGCGATAGTCATTTTAAGACATTAAAATATTATACGGGTTATCATCGCAGTAATTTTTAATGTGATGTTGAAATACCGCAATCTTTATTGCGTGTATTTTAGAAAATGTTAATGGAACAATTACATCAATGATCAAAATATCACGAAAATTAAAATGGCGGTATTTGTAATAACATGGTTTTTTGTCGCGTATTCTTCGCGGTCGCTTTTGTTTCATTATAAGTTTGTAGAGTTACAAAAATCTGGAATAATTTTACAGACAAGCCGCACAACCCCATGATCAACTCGGGAGCCATCATGACTGCCGCTCTTGTCAAGGTGAGAAATATCGCCGCTCAAGATAATAAATATTGTCAGTCAAAGTGAAGAAAACCTGATTTACAAGGTAACCAAAAAAAATCTGTCCGTTTTTTTCATTAGCCATTGAATGAAGTTGAAATATATAAGCAATGCCTGTAGCAACTGTTTTCAGATTCGGACAGCCGAAAGTAGGAACATCAGACGTTACAAAAACACGCGCCCAGTGCTTAGCCATCAAATATACTCGTATAAGCCGGACAGCAGTGGAGAAGGATAGAAGTGTCTACAGATCTCGTTCGGGGCTGTTTGCAGTACGACTTCAAAGTGGGCTTTTCAGCAGCTACATCAATTCGCCGCATATTTCAAGCGCTTGGGGACAGTGCTACGAATGAACGCACAGCAAGGCGTGGATTTCAAAAATTCAAGTCCGGAGATTTGTCCCTCCGTGATGAGCCTTGCAGTGGACGACCACAGGTCTTGAATGACGGAGTCCTGAATGCGGCCATTGAACAGGACAGTAGTCTAACGTGTGGTGAACTTGCAAGACAATTCAACGTTTCCAATGAAAGAAATAGACTTCACTTGCACCGCCTAGGAAAGGCGTACAAACTGAGCAAGTGGGTTCCGTACAAGCTGTTGGAGGTCCGCAAGAGACAACGAGTGGCAGGCAGCCACTCGCCACCGTACCGCATCCTTATTCAATTTCTCGCCACCATACCGCATCCTTATTCAATTTCTTGCCACTGTACCGCATCCTTATTCAATCGAGTGCTTGCTTACCAGTGATGAAAAGTGGGTTCTGTACGAAACCCCCAAGTGTTCCAGACATTGGTTGTCACCTCAGGATGCTGTCCCTCACACCGCAAGAACGCCTATGCACCCACGCAAGATTATGCTTTGTGTCTGGTGGACAGGTCGTCAAGTGGTTCATTATGAGCTGCTACTAACGGGCCAAACGATCACTGGAGACCTATACTTGCAGCAATGGGAACGTGTGCAACGGGCATTGTGTCAGAAGGAGCCAGTACTGTTGAATCGCAAAGGTGTGCTTTTCCTCCATACAACGCCAGGCCGCATGTCGCGGGAGTGGTCAGTGATGCCTTACAGCAACTTGGGTGGGAGACTTTGTGCCATCCACCTTATTCACCTGACCTTACGCCATTCGATAACCCCCTGTTCCACTCCCTGGATAATCGTCTTTGTGGGAAATCCTTCACCAATGAAGCAGAATTGCGCCAAGCTCCACGGACTTCTTTGCGTCCAAAACTTCCGAGTTTTACCGCAAGGGGATTGAACAGCTGGAGATACATTGGTAGCAAGTGTTCGATGTCGATGGCGGTTACTTCGAAGACTAAATATAAGTTACACACAATTTGAAGTGTTTTCTTTTCTTCCTGAAAAACGGATAGAACATTTTGTGTACGTTATAGCTTTAGCAATATGTGGGTTTTAAAAATTTTTCATGAGTTAAGCCAATTACTTACTCTGCAGAATGCCCAGAGTTTAGAATGGAGTCAAATAACTAAGTTTTTACATGAAAAAGGTTGTCAACCAGATATATTCTACTGAGCCTAGATGCATTAATGAGTCTCCGCTTGGCCGGATTCGCACCCTGTCTGTGTTTATAATGCAATCGAGAACCAAAAGCTGCAAAAGGCGTGTATGCATTTCATACCTATGTGTGTCACATAGCAAAATCATTGGAATATACTTTTTTGGCAGTAACGTTAGCCTTGTATCTGATTTTCAGAATTTTGTGTTGCTAAAGTGACAAATGTATTGAGTTAGCTGTGTAATTATACGCACTTTTGAAAAATATCGCGTCTCTTTTGAAGCCATCCAATGAACATTATCTCAACGATTGTGTTATCAAAATTGAAATGTTTTCTTCACTGTAAGGTTTTCTGCAGTCTGTATATACACCCGCGATAAATACTGTATTCAATAACTAATACATATCATGTTTGCCATCTGGATACGGATGTAATTTTAAAAAAATTTATCGTTTAATTATTAATCAAATTATTAATCAAATTTATAATTAAAAGGAATTAAATAAATTCATTGCTGAAATCCTCCCTCCTCCTTTGTTTAGTTAAAATTTGCGTTAGAAAAATGACAGCGCATTGAAAAAAAGATTTGGATTTCCATTTACAAAAGAAAGCACCTCGCTCAGTACTGTACAACTGTCGCGTCGCTGAGCTTCAAAACTTTCTTCTTATTTTGTGGTTCAAACTTTATACTCGATCTTTCGGTGCAAACTCTGCACTCGATTACATGATTCAAAGTTTCTGTACAGTTTCATATTGCGAACTTCTTGCGCGGTTTTCTGATTAAGATCTTTGTGTCTTGGATAATTTTTAATGTTCTATTTGAAATCTGAAAGAAATTCTATCTGACTGATTTCTCGTTTTTATTTCAGCCCACATATGCAGCTGCAGACCGGTTTGACTACGTGAGTTGGATTATATGTAAACGATTATTTTAAATATTTGAGCATCAGCTCTCAACTGCCCTCTCATGCCATACATGGCAAGCTCAATGATAATGGTCGTATTTTTTATTTCTAATGGAAGATATATTATTTATTTCACGTATTTATTAAACGATATATATATTCGTATATTTATTTATTATTCAAAAATGCTTGTATATTTTATTTTGTATTGGGTTTCTGTGTGTGTGTGTTTTTATTTTCACTGCCGTTAGGCAGTTCAAACCTCATTCTGTTGGCGGTGACAACCTAATACCAATGCCTATCTAGTAATGGTGGTTCTAATAACGGTAATATGAATTAGAACTTCAGACAGTCAACGTTAATTAACTAATTGACGGTTTATTTGAAAACTGATATACACGCACCCCTCAGAAATGCACAACTATTGTGCCAACAGAAATAAAAATTCCCCGGAGGAGATGTGAGATCCCGAGTTGAAGGTTAGTGAGGTGTTCTTTTTCTTGATCTTATGTACATACTAAACTTGGAGAGTTTTCATAAATTACACAGAAAATATTAAGTTCAAGTTACCCTCTTCTTCGACAGCTCACAGGAACGAGCTCCAGCTCAAATCTCTACAACGTATTTAATGTATTGTACTTGAAAATCTTAAAAAGATGCTAACTGTAAACAGTAACAGATTCAAACATTCACAAAGTGTTGCTTTGGACAATATTTTTTCGCAGCAGAAACGCAAAATGCCTAAACTCCTAAATTCTTAGATTCGTTTTGAATCTGGAAAAAAGTTCTAAACTTTCAACATTGAACTCCTCAGGGGGATACAATTTTTGTATCTATGGGAATTAGCGCTCCTAGGGGAAAAATGTTGGGTCCCGATTTAGGTAGGCTTTCTTTTTGTTTAAATAAAATATTTTTGTTTTGTTAAGGACCATTTTTTCCGTTCACTTCTGTCCTGTTTTTCAATTTCTCAGACTTTCTTCTTCAACTTTTATCTTGTATCATAACTTTCTTTTTTAACTTACTGTTTCTATGGAAACGGGATCCTCTACGGAAACACTTCCGGTGCATAGATTACTCATTTTCTTAATTCCATGCTGAATGGTGCCTTCGTCCTTCTTTTCTATGAACATCTTTGTTGTGTTGAGGCAGGCTAAAACTAATATATAATCAATTTCACAACTGAAGAGGTTTGCACAGTCCTCGCTGCTGATGAAAAACTGCTTCAAAAAAAAATTACGAATTTTGGCTTCCTCTATGTCCTCAGATATTTGAGATGTACAAGCGGCTTGCGGCGGGCGAGTATCTGGGTTTCAACAACTCAGTGTTCCTCTCTGAGAAAGAATGTGCAGACCGCAATTTTGCTCTCGCCTACTTCATGAGGGAGAACAAGTGCTTCCCTCCTGGCACCAAGCTTCAAGAGACCCTCGAGTTCTACTTCCAGGTACTTGGGTATATTTCAACTTTTAATGGCCTGTGTATTGATCATGTTTGATTGTTATGCCCTAGCAAGCTCGCCATCTATGTACTCTGTTACAATGCATTATCAATCTCTACGTTTCAATGGGTTCTGGTACTATGCCTTATTAATCTCTACGTAAATGTGTTTTATTACTATGTTATATTAATCTCTTCGTCTGTGTGCTTTCATGCTGTGCCTCATGAAATTCTATACCTATATGCATGGTACTGTGTCTCATTAAACGCTTCTTCCCTGAACTTTGATACCATCCCTAATCAGATTTTACTTCCATTTACTTTGGAACCTCGATTTTTTGCCTTATTAAACTCTGCTACCAAGTACTTTGCTTGTGGAACCATGCTGAAAGAAGCACTGAAATTTGTTTCCTTATAAGTGCTTGACTTTCCTTCAAGCGTTTAAAATGTACAAGGTTTTCATTGGTTGGACCCATAGTGTGGATGTACATTGCGATTAAATATAGTCAATGTTATTGGTGAAGAAATAATTTCATGGCGAACATTTAATTTTCAATTTCCCAGAACAACTTTTAACACAATCTTCGGTTTTGAGTCTTCTCACGAGGCATAAAATAGACAATAGGTTTAGGTTTGTTAGGTATATCTATCTTATCCCACGGGAACTGGCGCCTCCAGGGAGATGGTGTTAGGTTACGTCAATCATAGATAGGCCTTCGGGACTTTTATCATTCGTGCTCACTCTAGTTCGATCAGTTTTCATTCCTACTTCTCTATCTCTCCTTTGTCTTTTCTCCCTCTTCTTGATTAGCTGTTTTTTTATGCGAGGGGTATCCTGTGTGAGAACACTCCATGTGCATAGATTACAGGTTTTCTACAGTCCAACCCAAATGCTCCCTTCTCTGCTTGAGATCGCCTTTCTCATGGTCAAAGCAAACCAACATGCCATAATTGTGCACAAACATCTTCCTTGGATCATCTCCGAAATCTTTCCACACTTTTTCGTTCTCATTAGATGCTCAGTCTCACGATTGGAACAGCCTGCAAGCCGATATGGTAGGTACGACTGCACGTATAGAAAACAATCCAGAAACTATTGCTATTATAGTACTTGAAATCTACTATGGTACATGGTTTGCCATTTGTAGCTGTGCAGTATGGAGATCACGGCCGTAAACTATTGCTATGATGGAACATGAGATTCCATTTGTTGCTGTGCAGCCCGAGATCACGGCTGTAAACTATTTCTATTATTGAAGCCTAGTGATTACGGCCGAAAACTATTACGATCATGGTACATGATATTCCATTTGCAGTTGTGCAGCCTGGAGATCAACGCCGAGTCGGGAGCGGTGATGGCAGCGACGCTGGCCAACGGAGGCATCAACCCTCTCAGCGGCGACCCTGTGTTGACGTGCGAGGCCGTGCGCAACACCCTCACGCTCATGCACTCCTGTGGCATGTACAACTACTCGGGCCAGTTCGCATTCAAGGTATGGTAATGGTGAATGTTACTGTACAGCCGCCTAATGGGTTCTTTTCCCATTAGCTGAAGTTAACTGTCGGAATTACTGCAGTGACACTCACTACAGAGATGCCCTATGGGTCCAGAGTGGACCGCCTGGCCAACCGGGGCTAAAAAATCCGGCATCGTTTTCTGTTGTGATGATCGATGTACAACTTCTCAGGGCAGTTCGCATTCATGGTATGAGACCAGTGTGGACCGATTGGCTGAAAAATTCCTGCATCATTTTCTGTGTTGGGGATCAAAATCACGTCTTTTTTACGTTAATTTATAGAGAACAGTTTCTCAACAGAACACAAGAACCGTGATAAGTAGTTACGTTTCAGGTTGGAACGGAAGCAGCGATGGGCGATGAAAACGAAAATATCTGATTATGAGATGCATTATATTATAGCAGTTGTCTTGTGCAAAAGGGAACTCGGATCATGAACGGCAATAGACTTTGACTCGAACATTAAAGATGGTGTCTGTGACAAAGCCACGGCGATCCCATATCCCCATGCAACACAGTTTATACCACCATCATGCAGACAATGATGCTGGTGTCTCTCTCTGGGCCAAGGTCGGTCTAAACCAGTGGTGGTTCTTAACCTTGCTGGAGGTACTGAACCCCACAAGTTTCATTCAGGCATTCATCGAAACCTTCGTAGTTGGAAAAATAAAATGTGTTTTTCTTCAAATTCAAAACAAATGCATATAACTATGTATAATTACATATGTATAACTAAACCGCCGAATCCCTGAAACTGACTCACCGAACTCCTGGGGATCGATCGAACCCAGGTTAAGAGCCACTGGTCTAAACTCTATTTGTGATAAAGCCAGAGCTTTGGCGGTTACCAAATCCCCATGCAACACAGGTTAAATCGTCATCATCACACGGACAATGAGCAACACAGTCTATATCATCACCATCATGCGGACAATGAGCAACACAGTCTATATCATCGTCACCATCACATGGACAATGAGCAACACAGTTTA
>JACJUY010005871.1:34612-47064 GCA_014220935.1 Platorchestia sp. MABIK
TATCACCACCATCACACGGACAATGACGCTGGTGTCTCTCTCCGTGCTAAGGTCGGTCTGCCCGCCAAGTCAGGTGTGTCTGGCTGCATTCTGCTCGTGGTGCCCAACACGCTCGGCATCTGCCTCTGGTCTCCTCCTCTGGACGTGAACGGCAACTCCTGCAGGGGCGTCCAGTTTTGTTCCGTGAGTATATAAAAATTGCTTGTAATATAACTCAGGAAAGTTTTACTAAAGAGATCAGCTCTGTTTAACACCTTGACCACTTTTGTGCGGTTGCTACGGTTGGTTCGATTAGGTTGTATCAGAATTGGTAAGCCGACTGTAGTGCTCAAAACCATTCTTATCCCTGCTAAAATGTGTGAAAAATATAGTTGTGCGATAATATTTTACCTCGGATGCTAAAATCGATTTTGGAAAAAGTAGTGAAATAATTTAAATGATGTTCATTTATGCCGGTGTGCAACTGAACAATTTACCTAGTGGTATACATTTGTAGGTCCCAGAATGTAGTCAACGTGTTAAGGAGTCTAAGTCGAGTTTCAGTTTCAAAGAGTTTTCTACGCGTAACCGGTTCAGTGAGATTTAACTGCTCTACTGTTTTTGTTTAGAATCGTCTGCTGAGAGAAATACCGTCGCTAGGACTGATAAATGTCGTTTATTTTGAGTATTTAAATAGAATTCAGACATTTCGGAGAGGGAAATAAGTCAATAATTTACGCTGTCATTTGCATGTAGATCATGTTCATGGTAGGATTCATTCACGCGTCCTACTCAAGTTAGCGTTGGCATATCACTTTTCCTGATATTCAATAAAAATGTGCTGGGTTGACAGATTTTGGTTAAAGTGCGTCACCTAACTAATCGGCCAATAGTTCAATTCCTTTCGCAAGCCTTTCTTCGGTAATTTGTCGCATTTACATGCAACGGCTCTATTAAAGAGATTCACTGTTCTACTGGCAAAGTGAACGTTTGCGATTGTTATTTGTCAGTGCATAATTTCACGAATGTCCAAGTTCACAATGAAAATTTTATGAACAGAATTCTGCAATGCCAATTTATAATTCGTAGAAAATTTTTAGTTGTATTAAATCAAGAGAACTTTTATCGCAATTTCAAAAATAAAAAATAAAATTTTCAAGCTTTCGTACATCGTGACATTTGTAAAGTGAAGAAAAGAAAGAAAGAAAGAAAAACAGTTTATCTCTAATAGAGATGGTACAAAATATTATTAGTTTTTAAAATATCTCAACCTAAAGAAAATACACTTAAATGATACACACATATGAGTTTTACATGACAATAACATTGCGGAGGTATTATGGTTTGATCTTCTATACGTTGGGATTCGTTGGGATACGTTGGGATCTTCTATACGTTGGGATTCGTTGGGATACGTTGGGATCTTCTATACGTTGGGATTCGTTGGGATACGTTGGGATCTTCTATACGTTGGGATACTTCAAAACTGTTTTGTAATGTGTTGAATTATAAAACAATAAGCGAGGGAGATTGTTGAGCAATGGAGATTTTGAGCAAATGAGATTCGTTAATAATTATTCAGTATGTTCTGTCACAAAGAATTATTGTTGAGACTCAAGATGACGAGCTCTTTTGGTTTTAAATTCTCTCAGTCTTTGAGGGATTTTGATACCCAGGGGAAGTTTGTTCCCCAGTAAGGCGTCTGATATTGACAGAGCCTTCTACCCTATGTGAGATAAACGATAGTCGACTAAGACATTATTGTTTCTGTTCGGCATTAGGTTGGCTACAGTGGATGGATGGAAACGCACTATTTCAGCATTGCTCTGAGGAAGATAAAACGAGAAAACGTATCGGGCCTTTTGCATGAGGAGCCTATCTTGAATAGGAGTCCATCCGAGTTTATTAAGGAGAGGGGTTACGTGGTCACTTCTTTTGAATATACCGTTGCATGCCACCTTGGCTGTAAAATTCATGCAATTTTGTAAATCCCTTTGAAGGTATTGAGGTAAGTCTCCCCATACAAGGCTGCAGCAGTCAATGCGCGATAACACCAGGGATTGAATGACCAATAGTCTAGATTTTTCGTCTAGCATACTCTTTATACGATGAAAAAATATTAAAGTTCCTTAGATTTTGTTGCAAGTATTCTCAACGTGAGATTTGAAGGACATGTTTCTATATCGGACAGATACCTCGATTTTTTTTTAACTTTTTCTGATGTATTAATTTTATCAGTTCCTACTGCAAGAGTAAGATCTGAAGTTTTTTTATTGCATCTTTGGATCCGAAAATAATGCATTTCGTTTTACTAGCATTTAATTTGAGACCATTTCGGTCGTACCATAATTTCAGGCAAATCATTATATCGTGATGTTTCGTACAATTGACAATTGAGCGCGTTTAAAACATTCAAAAGGCTTTTTTAACGATTCACGATTGAAAATGCTTAGTGCAATGTTATTGAAGTTCATAGATCATGTAAGAGGAAGGAGTAAAACACCATTTAGTATGTTAGCAAGCTAACATGGAATTTATGAACGATGTTACAAGTTGTAAGATCACGTAATTATCCATGGATTCCACTTCAGGAGTTAGTGAACTTGTTCAAATTCCACCACTTCGACAATCTCCGAGGCAACACGTCGGCCAAGATGGACCCGAGAGTCACCAAGACGGAGTCCAGCGCACAGGTGCTCTTCGACCTCCTCTTCTGTGTGGCCGCCAACGACGTGTCCTCCCTCAGAAGGTTATTTTTCATTCAATTCCAACTAGAAACAATTCTTTAGAATGTTTATTCAATTCTTCTAAAAACATTTTTCAAAATCGTTATACAGTTCTTCTTAAAATGATGTTTTAGAATTATCATTTAGTTCTTCTAAGAATATTATTTTAGGATATTCATTTAGTTTTTCGTAAAAATTTTTTTAGAATCATCATTCAGTGCCAAACACCTTAGTCTGCCAAACATCTTAGTCTGCCAAACACCTGATTCTGCTAAACACATAAATGTGCTAAACGCATTAAATCTGCCAAACGCATGAATCTGCCAAACGCATGAATCTGCCAAACGCATGAATCTGCCAAACGCATGACTCAGACAAAAGCATGGCTCTACTAAACCTAATTCAACCAAACAGCTGACCCTTCCAAATCAAATTCCCTCAAACATCCAACTCAACCTAAACTAATTTTACCAAAGTCCTAATTTCACCGAACCTAATTTTACTAAACCTTATTTTACAAAACACCCAAATTCACTGAACCAAATTCTACCCAACATGTACACGCGCAGACACGCGCTGGCGGGCACAGATTTGGAGTCGGCAGACTACGACGGGCGCACGGCACTGCATGTCGCCTCGTCCGAGGGCCACATCGAGCTCGTCGAGTTCTTGCTTGAAAAGTGCCAAGTGAACCCAGCACCCAAGGTGAGATGGCGGGTACAAGCGCCAGCAAGAAAGTAGGAAAAATCCAAAGCTCAAAAAAAGTAAATTACAGGAAAAATGAAGCCAGAGGCTCTCATTGACGCAAAAAATGGCTGGTTATCCCTCTTTAACATTTTCTTAACATCTTTTTTTTATGCTGTGAAATGAAATCCGTTGAGTAGTTTGATACAGGTTGTTTGGATTTCATGAATTAACGACACATTTCCAAGCAATTTTTTGTCATTTTCCATATTTTTGTTTTTTTATTTGTAGAAAATTAAATTCTAAATGAAAAATATATGAATATACATTTTGGTCCTGATTGAAGCGCAATACAAAACACTTTGTCCGATCAACGCTCTTTCTGAACCTCAGTTGCATGCCACGTCGATGTTTTACCGTGATAGTGAGTTAATGTTTCTCATCAATAGGGCCTACGAGTAAAAATCTTCCATTTCACATGGATTTTTTTTAATGAGCTTAACACTTGCAGATTCGTTCGCGTATTTTAGAATACCGTGAATTTTCGAGAGGGTGACACCGTTGGCATACCTTCATTTGTATTGCATTCTCATCAACATGACACAGTTAGCAGATATTAATTTGTAAAGTATTTTTCAAAAATGACGTGACTCGGCTTGTAGCCTGCATTAACAGCGTCCTGTCATAAATTTGTTACGTGCACTAGATATTTCAATTTATTTTGAATAACAGGATCGATGGCAACGGACTCCACTGGATGACGCTCGTAACTTTGGCCACCCTCTGGTTGAGGAGTTGCTGGTCAAGTGCTGCAAACAGCGAGGCATCGACGTGCTGCCCAAGAGGCTCTCGACCGTCATAAGCGGGGCAGAGATTATTAACAAGGCGGCCACACACGGTGAGAAACCTATTTGTTAGCTGATGAACTCTAGCCCATTCCCATGCCCCGCGCGCCAGATATTTAAACAATTTAAATAATTCATTTACCGCAAACGATACAGCAGTAAATTGTTTCTCAAGTCAAATACATTGGTCAAATTTGAGGATAGCTACCTGTGGGCCCGAAAATGGCACAAACCAAATTACGAAAACCGAGCAAAAAAAAATTACTACGCTTGTGCGCCATGTCATTTTTGTGAAACGCTACCATCAGGATTTTCCCGATATTTTACTTCGTTAATGGAAGTACTTTACTCTATGCTACATTCGTCATATTAGTGCAATTTTCAGAGGAAAAGTTTTCCATTCCCATTTGAAATGGTACAGGAAAGGGTTAGAGATAATTTCTGTTAAAAATTTCTCGTTCATGTTTGAATAGACAGTTCAAACAAAGCGAAAATACCTTCTTTCTCGTGCATTTTTACTATTAAAATTTAAGAATTACAGATGCTGAATCCCGTATTAAGTATCTATTCAACATACGAAGTATTTTGTAGTATCACTTTGTGTAATTTATGTTAGCATTAGCACACAACAAGGTACTTTTCCACCCGATGAATCGACTTGCTCGTGTCTTTGATGAACCTTAATTCGTCCAACCTTTGACCTCAAATGTTCCAAATATTCTGGAATTACTTCTTATAGATTCATTTCCATTTCACGCAGATAAACATTGAAAGGAAGCCTCCTTCTTTAACTGCGTGTTCATGGGACTTTGGGAGACGCGGATACAGGCACGAGCGGCGGAACGACTAAGGCGACTTGAGCAAAAACAACTCAACGAGATGGAAGAAGTGCTTTTGGTGCCCACCAAAGGCAAGGAAGTTAGCATCACGATCGATCCTCCACCCAGCGATATGGTTCCGGTTGGCATCGGAGCCAACCGTCGGATGAGGAGGCTAACTCCAGTCAACCCAGAGAACGTGATGTTCTATCGCCAGGTAGCCGCTGAAGCCCCAGAACTTTCGCGAATGTCCCGTGAGGACGCGTCTAAGTTAAAGAAGGAGGGAGTCCAAGAAAGGGGTCCAGGACCTTTAGGTCTGGCCCGAAGAGATAAATCTTCACTATGTTATGGTGTTAAAATGAATCTACGGAAAACGTCTTTGCCTGCAGCATACACGCATGACGAGTCGGATGAAATCGAGTTTGAAGGTGAATCTCGAGAACCTAACTTCAACAAGAATAGAAGTTTCCAGTCTTTGATAACGACAAGAATAAAGGAAAGAAATAATTAATGACCAACGTGAACATTTATGTCGTGGTAAATGTATCAACCTAAGTATAGGATGATGTGAAATCAGCACTTTAGAAAAGGAAGTTAGTTTGATTGTGTCATGACGAAAAATAATTTCAGCGTCCGTTGTTGTATGTTCGCAGGTTTTGATAGAAGCCTGAATGACTGCTTGTCTTGAGGTAAAGAACTTGGCTCCATTCATGGTGGATGCAAAATTTCGATGTAAAAGGCCTAAACTTTGACTACTCTAAAAGTATTCAATTTATGTTTACACTTCATCGTAGTAACTTTCTAGAGTTATACTGCTTGTTCATCATTCAAACGCCTCCATTAGTCATGCTTTGCTTTGACATGAGACCCATTCTCTGAAAGGATGCCATTGAACAGACGATTGGTGTCTCAATTTTTTTTTCTAACACCCTTAATTTCTTGTGGGCCAAGTCGATGTTTCACTTCATTTTCACAGATCATCGAACTACTTGTGATTTTATTCTAATGTTAAAGAGAAAGTAGTTACCTGTCTCTTTATCATAATACCTATTTTGTAGAATTCAACGTATTGAGAACTTTTTTTGCCTTATTTACTTGTACATATTGTGCTAACGGCTAAATGCCAAAGGTGTAGACCCAAGGCAATTACTTCTCTATCCTGGATCAGCTAAAACTACGCAGGTTTTAAGGTGATGCCGCTGAATGCTCGTTAGCGCATGAAGGCTCGTTGTGTTGTAGATGCTTTTCGTGACGTAAAAAAACTAATTTAAAAAAAACAGCTGACGATTGGAGTAAAATCTGTTTGTGAACGCCGTGCGCACCGCTTCACATATGTGTAGTCTGTGAAGGGAATTTTCACCAATTTCTTAACTGTTAAATAGGTTTCTGTTTCGAAACGCAAGTGAAATCTCTAAAGAATGCACGTAGCTACTTTCATGCAAGGATGTACGTTAGCGCGAGAGCGTTGTTGATCCCTCTCAGAAAAACTTAGACATTGTAAAGTAAAATGTTTAAGAAATACTGTCGCGAGCGAAAGGCTTGTGCATATTAATGTATTATTATTTTAATTTCTTCATATAATTACGAATTCTTTTCGAAAAGGAATATTTCGTCCCTGCAGTGGGGGAACATTCTGTCTCTTGTCCGACAACGCGTTGCGCAAACTCGGAAGATATGAGCACCAATTTTCAAAAATTTAGAGCTAAATTCACAAGGTAAAACCGAACAGAATTTCAAATTTAACATGAACACGTCTGAATTTGGTGGAAATAATTTGTGAAGAATTCAGGAGACAATTCTAGTGAAACTTTCATAAGTTATAGATAGTACCTACGAATAAATGTTTTTACGTCACACTGATGCTACACTGCGTGTATAGTTTAAGGTTTAAGATAATTTAGTTTTACGTGCAATATGTAGGTGAATGTATATTTTTGCTATTTTAGATTGTGATTGAGGCTCAAATTGAAGAAAGTTGCTTAAAAAAAAACTCCTTAGAATTCTTTAACATATTTTAATCAGGGAGGAATTGTTCCTGCTAGGCAATCTTCATTGACGATAGGGCTTTTTATAGATAGATTTGGCCCTCATCATAGATTCGGCAATTTTGCAATCATTTCAGTCTATTTGAACCCTAGTTAATGGGTTTCATTAATTAATTTCATTTTCCGGGAGTTTTCAATCGTTTAGTCTAACTTTAGCCCGGCTTTTATGATTTAATTCCTATTTTTGCGATGACGCTGGTAAAGAGTGCTAACGTACACGGACACGAACTCCTTTGATACTCCTGATAATTCTACATTGAATATTTTGTAGTTGTGATTGACTTTATGTGCTGACGTGTTTTAAGAATTAAATTCCTACTCTTCACACTCTGTTTCTGTGAAGTGAAGAGCTTTCATGAAGTATTCAATTTCCATTAACGATGAAAACTCATTTCCACATGAGTTTAATTCCTGAATGAACGTTTATGTCCAGTCTTTCATTTATTCGCGTGCTAAAAACAAAGAGGCATACATTCTCACGAATTTTATAAACCTTATATTTTGATTGTTTTAATAGTGATTTCTTTCTAATGTAAACGCAATTTTTCCCTGTGGATGAGCACTTTTGTCCATAGGCCTTTTTTAAACTGTCTATGGCTTTTCCATTCTAAGATTTTATCTTGAAAAAAAAATGAGAAGTATTTAACTTCAAACATTTCTTACTCTGGTATCGTTAAACCTCAATTTCATTTACGCAGTTCAAATTTCCGCCATGCCTTGGTGTGAGAGTAGTGGACGAGTTAGAGTATAGTATGTTGTCTCTCAAGCGAAAAGAACGAGTTGATGGGGAAATCAAGTGTATAACTACGAATCGGTAATCTGGAATAAATTTTAATGGCTCATCTGACTTTTATTGCCGTGACAAAATACATCAAACCGTAATTTTTCCATCACACGCTGTGGATGAAATTTGATACATTTTCTTATCTATCTAGGGGGTAGCGCGAGTTCTACAATAACCTCATTTTCAGGTCTAGGGTTGTTGAAGCGACACCCGACAAGGTTCTACGACTTATGTGGCTGCTCTCGCGGGAAGTTTAAGTCATAGTATGTATTTTATTTTCAATTCATTTCTGCAAAGTGAAACGATAATTATTGAAGGAAGGTGTTATTTGATAGCACAAATTAGGTTTGACGGTGCAAACTAACAGGAAAATGTTCACCCTTATAGCCTCCAGCTTGAGCTAGCGTGGACCAGGTCGCAACATTGCTGGAAATTAGGCCCCTATCTAACTGAACGCTATGTTGCTTCTGAGGGAAGCACACGCACAAAATGGATATTTGATACAATTACGTGTCCTCTCAGGGGGATAAGATACGTACTAGGTTTAGGTGACATAATTTTGTCTACGGAATGATATGAGGAGTGGCTGTCCATGGGAGTGGCGCTCTTGCAAGGGTGATACTATCTGTTCCCTCAGCCTTAGATAGGCCTTTGAAAATTTTGTCTCTCTTGCCTACTTCTTTCAGTTTTCATGATTTGATTTTAATTTTATCCTCTTTTTCCTATTTAACTTGATTTTTCAATGCACTGGGTATCTTGTGTGGGAACACACCTTGTGCACAGCCTCCCCATTTTCTATAGTTCATACCAAATGGTCGTTTTTCTTCATTATTTTGAGATCGCCTATGTTATGGCTAGAGAGTCTTAAACTAACTAATATAATAATGATAGCCATGAAAACAAACATCGGCATCTACGGATGCTTTATTTCCAATTGAAGCATGATACATATCACCTTTTACATTGGTTTTTCAAATGCCTTATAACTAACACCAGGACGCCATGACGCTTTCCCCCGGTCGAAGACCGGTACCCATTTCAGACACCTGGGTAGAGTGGGGTATTTTGCTTAGAATTTTTCTCCTATACCCAACAGAGAAAATCGCCAACAGCGCCGAGACTCGAGCCCGGGTCTCCCCGCACGGAGTCAGGTCCGCTACACACACGGCTATGACGAGAGATCGAGTGAAACTAAAACAAAAGATAATACTCTCTTAAACAGAATGGAAGACATAAAGCGTTAAAATATACGCACTATTTTCAATAATTTGCAAGTAGGGTATAAGACCTTATCTGAGTTCCATACACAAATGCTAGGTGTGGGGTAAATCTAACTACTAAACTGTCACTCAAACCACAGAGACCGGCATACCTCAAGATTGTCACATTAGGGTTTCCGTTTTGATGGCCTCGTCTCCAATGGAAACAAATTTCACTGGGTCATCATCTGTTGGTTTTCAATATACCCAAGCAGCGAATGGGCATAGTTTTTAATTTCTCTTTAAACATTTTTAATAACGCAATTTTTTGCAGTTATCTCAGTATATAGCTTTATCTCTACCACCAGCACCTACCAAACTATCAACAAAGTTTTTATTACACATGCCACGAAAAGAGCGCATTCGAAAAAAATGTAATAAAAGAATATGTACTATATCGGTACTCGTTCATTTTATGAAGCTTAAGATTCCCATTCAGGTATTTTCGAAGCACACGGAAGGAAAGAGTGGGATGGTACGTTGTAGTTTTCATAAACCATTGTCTCGCCTCCCGCTTTTTGGCGGCGAGAAACTTCCAGAACTAACTGGCACAGAACATAGTCCTTNAGGATGAAAAGTCTGTAGGCTTCAATTAATTAATTTAATATTTCACTTCCTGTTGATGAGGCTAAATAACATCATGAATGGCATTAAAACAGTTGGATCGAATTTGTTCTCTAAAATTTTCCGAGAGAATTTAGTAATAGGCAAGTAATTCAGTTATTCACTAACATTAAAACTAATGGAAATAAATTCGTTTATCCACCTAATATTTTAATTACTTTTTTCTCTTTGGCTACTTATGAATATCCAAATGATTCAGTTTCAGTAACCATATACGCAGAATTTTATTACCGAATGAATCTCTATAATGCAAATGTGTTGACTTTAGTAAAAGCAAAATGAGCATTCATTGTAACCCTACTAATTGAATGTGTAATAAAGAGAAATGATGCTTGAGCTAAACTTAAAAATGATTCATTTATCTAATTTTTGGGCATCACTCGCTGAAAACCAAACAGAACTAATTCTGGTTTAGTACTAAGCATTAAAAAAGTTCTAGGTCGTCTATGTACCTTTCAGTTTTGTTCTATTGTAGAGAACTAAACGAAAAATCTTATGTTAATTTTTTTTGTATCAATTCAAGCCAACTGATGTTTTAGTTGCCAACATTTAACGACTTTTTCTCAGAAACAAGTGCGCAGCGGAGAAATGAGCAGAAAATGCCCCAAATCAAAGGCAACACTGAGTCAGTACTACATTCGCGATGAAATCAAGTACGAGTATGCTTATTGTAGATACAAATTTACTAAGAAGCGTTGAACGTATAACATGACGAATATGGAGCAGAACGGTTTTAAAATCGACATTTTTGCAGGAGAGCAGCGTAATTTGAATGGGTAAGGCCAATAATATAACTTCTGATTTTAATGCGCGTAGATCTTCACAGAAGTGAAGTGATGTAATTCCCATCAGCCATGGTGTTTTTTGTTTAACTCTGTTTTTCGTTGTACGAGAGTGGAAGCCCAAAGATGTTTGTACTTCTATAGCGAGACTGAAAAAAAGTATCATATATATATTCTATTCAAGAATCTACACCAGAACAATCTGTGGAGATTTGGTTTCTGCTGTCGTAATTAATTTTTGAAATCACTACCGACAACGCTCATGTGTCAATGTACGTGAAGAGTAAAGACTTTCACAAGCCTATCGCCCTACTGAGTTTATTTTTATGTTTCTTTTACCACATTTATTAATAAATATTATAATAAAAAATGACCTATGGGAGATTTTTGTTATTCTTTCAGCCTTTTGTTTAAGCATGGACATGGGCTGTCATGGCATCCATATGTGTTTATGAACCAGGGACTCTCATATGAGAAATTTTATCATGCATTGTATTTTCATCTTAAGGATTAACTTTACAGAACCGTAGTGTTCTCTTTTCTGTTTCATGTCCTTAAATGTTCTTGTTAGCCTTGTGTGGCAATTTATCACTTTTTATGCTCATGAACATATTTTCAGAGCATTATTCAGGTAATTAATTTCACATATTGCTACAATTATGTTGCTGATATTTTGGTTTGCATTGTTCAAAATCCTATTCATGTCTTTGACTGGTGAACTCTTTTATGCCAGTGTTATTAGTGTAGAAAATATGAATTGGCATTGTGGTTAATATTTTATATTCTCTGAGCTTGTCAATTGGTATACCTACTAAATATGTAAGAGTGAAAAGAAAGTTCCAAATATTAACCTTATAGTTTTTGTTGCAGAATTATGCAAATCCACCTGTCATATTTTTAAAGTTAATTCCTGATATTTTACATTTTTAAGCTTGTATTTCAATATAAATGTGTATGGAGTGTTTTCAACAATGCATTGTTACTGATGTTTTTTCTAACTTATATTCATGTGCATCATGCAAACTAGATTATGGAACAAAGGAAATGTATTTTTCCGTGGTTTTCTCTCAATCGTCTTTATTATAGACATGGGTACTACAATATCCGTGTGTGTAAATCAACTAGATACAGTAGTATCTCTGGTTACAAATTTAATTTGTTCTGAGTGCCATCTTGTAACCCAAAAAAAATGCAATCACCAAGCACAGTGTTAAGACTTGTCCACAAAAAATAGGCGCTTGGGGGGAAAATTTTAATTTGTAATCCCAAAAAAGGGTATCTGTGAAGTTCAGAGAGGAAAATAATTGATGGTCAATATTGAATTTAAGCCTTTCACAGAAATTAAAAATTCCGTTCCAAACAATCACTAAAGGAACACATTTAAAAAAGTTTTACTCGAATGACATTCAACTCGCTGATGCGTTATTTTAGAGATAAATCAATAATTACGTTCAGATAGGAATAACATTATATAGTCTGTTGCTTAGTCGCCGCATTGTTGGGTGACGCCCACTTTTCTGGCGGGACACGCCCACTTCTTGGCGGGAAATTAACACTGCTCGGTTTGGGTAAGTTAAGGTAAGCTATTTTAGGTTGATTTATGTTATTTTAGTTTAGTTTATTTAACTAACCTACCATAACCTATCTTAACCTCAACCATCGTTACGTTAATACCGTATTACAGCATATTTACGTGCCCGTTCCTTCACTCTTAAATACGACGTTCGTATAACTTCAAAGAGGAATAACTCAAAAATAATGCATCAGCGAGCAGAATGTCATTTGTGTAAAAGTTTTTAAATGTGTTCCTTTAGTGATTCTTTGGGACGGAATTTTTAATTTCCGTGAAAGGAATAAATTCAATATTAACCTAATTGATTTTCTAATTTTTGGTACATGAATGTTG
>JACJUY010005871.1:47584-72632 GCA_014220935.1 Platorchestia sp. MABIK
GTAATTAGATCAAAATGAAAAATTTTTCTTCTATGCACTTTTTGTTGCAAATGAGTATTTAACGAGTCATAGAGATAGGTTACTTACCGCAATTCTATTCTTTCAAGCGTGGGAAAAATTACTTTGAGGGGAAGATCCCAATGAACCCTCTAACATGAGGGAAAAACTCCAATGGAGTCTGAATTTTGACGGCTTTAATGCAGTCGAATGATCGTTGTTAGATTAAATTTTGTTACTTTTGGTTACTTTAGGTTACGTTTGGTTAGATTAGTTCAGTTGCATTACATTATGCCACCTCTAAAACTCGTTAAATACTCGTTTGCAATGGAAAGTGCGTTAAAGGAAAAATTGTTTATTTCAATCTAATTACCTTTATTCAAGCGCCAAAAATTAATTATTGTCCTCTCCTTCACATTTGCCAAAAAAAAGGATCCCAATACACAAGCGTCATTTCGCAACCCAAATAATTTCAAATGAAGGCATTCGTAACCTAATTTACTAGTGTATCTTTATGTTAACTTGTTTTTTAGTAAATTAATTTTTCGTAAATAATGAAATGACTCATTAAATCTAAGTGAACACGCAAGTGGATGATAAAGTAAGCTCGTTACTAAGTGAACATATATCAGTAAAATGTTCATGTAAATAAATGAATAATTTTGTAATACCTGAAAAGAAATACAAGCAATTTATACCTATGTTGCAGTTACCAATATCAAAACTAGCATACATTAATAAACCTGCAGCATTGTATTCACTATATTGGGCTATATTGATGATATTGTGATTATAAGTTCTCTTCAATTTCTACTTTGACTCTTTAGCAATGTCATGATGACATTTATCTTCAGTAGTAACCTAGGAATGACCCTGCCACCTTGTTCATGTAGCCATTTTATATATCTTGAAATATTTTATTCAGTTTGAGTATGTGCACTCTTTCTATGCATGACACATTCTGCGTTACAGTGTCACAGTGCTGTTGCTTCTCAGAGGAATATGATGGTCTTATCTATGACAGTTATTGCTCTCTGGGGGAACATGTGTGACCTTTGGCTGACCTTCCTATTGAGAACATAGAAAGGTTTATTGTCAGACCTTTTTTTTGGATCACTATTGTTCATTATTTAGCTATTACTATTTTGAATTTTCACACATTTCACGCATTTCTACTTTTGTAAATGGTTAATTGGTTAGGTTGTATGTAGCAAAATAGGAAAATTGATGTTAAGGAGATCCATCTACCCTTAAATCAGCATGAATCAACGAAATGGCCATAACATCTGTTCTTTAGGATCTAAATCTATGAACATTGCCTTGCGTATGTATTTTTGCAAGTAATTAGGGGTTGTTCCCACACTTTTCCCCCCTTTCAACACGTACACAAGTGTACATATACCAATTAAATACGTGAAATACTTACGTATGCCAATTTTCTTAGATCTAAATCCCACAGAAAACACGTTATGACCATTTTGTTGATTCGTACTGATTTCAAGGTAGATGATCTTAATGCTCAAATACAATTTTGTCCTTCCTAAGAAATATAACATACAATTGCACAATACATGTCACCTGGTATGATAAGTTATTTTTTAAAAACGGTGTGAAACGGATGAGACGTCATTCATTTATACTAGTATGTGAATGAGAACTTGCTGACAGTTACACATATGCCCCAATATGCAGGGGATGTGTTCATCATGCCTATTTTATGGTCTTTCCATTTATATCCTATGTTAGGCAGCTTATAAACTATCCTGTTTAATTTACATTGATATTCCTCCTCTGAAGGAATACCTTGAAGTAAAATTTTCCTACTCTTCATGCTTATGTTAATCATGTTTCATTTTTCTTACCTGAAGAAGAGAAGTATTGTTTTGTCCCAAGAGTGAATTGCGTACCGTAATAATTTACAGATGCTGCGTGTGTTACATCCAGGTATCTCATGCCATTCTCTGAACAAGTTTCATTCATTTGGGTTCTGTGTTTAGTTGAACTTGGGGGCCTTGTTCCTTGCATTCATCAGTCATGGTCTAAAAAGTGTGGCAGCCATGTGCAACAAATTCAATTTGAAATATCTTGCATTGGTGATGTTGGTTATTGTTTTGGTATTCTGAAACCTTTAGAGAGACAACTACTGTATTTATAGGATAAGGCACTCCCAGAGAAATCAGAAATTTCAAGTGAAGAGATAGGTATGCCTTCATTTTCTTTTTTTAGAAAAGGTTTTGTTGTTATAGACCATCTCATTTTGTTTCACTACTGACAAGTTTTCCAGCACTTTGACTCTCTTCTTCAACTTTTATCTTTTTTCATAAACTTCCTTTTCAGCTTACTGTTTCTATGTTCTGTTGATCGATCAAGTGTAGGCACTTTTGGTCGTAGGTTCTGCATCCCCTTAACTCGGAACAAAATGGTGCTTTTGACCCTCCACTTTTGAACACATTGGTTGAAGCTGAGAGTACTTGAACTAATCTAAAATAGATATTCTTGATGAAGTTATTTCAACAAATCTGTGATTGGGCTGAGAGTAATAATTCTCTTGTTTGTTTTGCAGACTCCTCATGGAAGTGACACAAAGTTTAGCTCAGGCTAACTCTGTTGAGGATGTTTTGTCTGGCAAGGGTATACCTGCCCGTCAGGCGCTCCGAAATCAACTCATGGAGCATCTACTCGGCAAGCTGGAGAAGACAAATGCTCAAGTTGAGGAGAAGGTGTCTGGAGTTGATGAGGAAGCTGTTCCAAATCAAAGCTTTTATCGCTGTGAAGAATTTCTTTGGTATAAAGCCCATTATGATCCACTTACCAAAGCTAAAAAGATGAAGAAGGTGAGACATATTTACTAAATCTAGTTCCTAATCAGATAACCATTGAGTTTGCTTCCATATATATATATATATAAATATATATATATATATGTATATATATATATGAAGAGCAAAGTTTAATTTGAAAGTACTCAATTCAGATTGGAAGATTTTAATGTTGCATTAGTCCTCTATCTATTCATAAAAAAAATTTCTAAACTTATTTTGACCTTGCATTTTTTGCAGCCACAGCAGTGGAACACCAAAGAAGTGTCATCAGTACGCTTATTCCTACAAGATGGCATCAACTTCTACCTCAGTTTGCTGGAAGATCTGGCTAGCGGCAGCAGCAGTTGTACTGAAGATGAGCCACTCAGACACTTGGTGGCTCGTTGCTTTATCCACCTTGGAGATCTGGCTCGCTATTTCTGCGCGGACTTGCCCTCAGGTGGTCCTTCTGCCCTGCGTTATGCTGTTCCTGGCCTCTACTACATGCAGGTCAGTGAATTATGGTTTGTAACTTACCATATGTCATGATGTTATCAGTTTAATAGTATTATGCTTCAATATAGATCCATTTTGTTGTGCTTCAATGTGAGTTTGTCTTTGTTGTGCATTATTATCAGTTTTTCTTTGTTGTGCTTCTACATCAGTTTACTGTTGTCTCAACATCCCGTTTACCTCTGTACCTGAAGATGTTTCATCATATCCAGTGATTATATCCATGGCTTTCAAAGAATGATTTGGTACTGCAATATTCATTCTCTGTTGTGATTAATCTGTGATGGTAGTCCGTCAAATATTTTAGGATCAAATCCCTCGAGAGGTGTTGGGTAGGCAACAGGTTGAGTTTTGTTAGGTTTGTCTTTGTGTAATGGGGACTGGTATCTCCATGAGGGATACTGAGGTGTTACTTTAGTTCTAGGTAGACATTCAGGACTTTGATTTTTTGTTCCTGCTTTTCTCTTTTGTTATCTATTATTTTTGTTTTTTTTCTTCATTTTTCTTTCTAACTTGTTGGTTCCAGTGTGGGTTGCATTATATGCAAAAATTCTTTGTTTTCATAAATCTATTCTAATCTGTTCCTTCTCCTTCATTCACTTGAGATTGCTTTGACCTCTCCATTTCCTGCATTTATCCTTATTTCTGATGGTACATCTAACTATCCAGTTAACATTTGGTGTAGTTTTACATGTTTGTTGTTGAATGCAATATATTTATTGAAAAATTGAATTATGTAAAATATCATGACTATGCTAATGAACCGAGGATGCTTTGTAATTTGTACTTATCTTAATTATGTGGAATGACAACAATAGTACAGCACTTGATATGGAATTTCAATTGCAGGCCCTGGAACTGATGCCAAAAAATGGCTTAACTCACAGCAACCTGGCTGCTGTGCTCATGAATGTGGAGCGCAACACTTGCTCTGCCATGCTGCACCACCTTGCTGCGTGAGTGCCTTGTGTTGACTGCTCTGTTGGCTGCGAGGTGTTACTTTGTGTGCTTTGCCTACCATGTGTAGCAACAACTTACTGGTCTGCCTCGCCTCCCATGTGTATTCATGAGTGGATGACCAAGCTGTGTGTTAACTTGTTATTAATTTTAGATTCTGCTGTGCTAGTTTGATGATGGCTTTGCTGGGTATATGAAACTAAGTTTACTGAATTATTTTTGTTTATGAAAAGCGGTTATAGAGCTCGAGATAGGTTAAAGAAGTGGTTATTTCAGTCCTTGAAATGATGTGCAGCATCATTCATGCACTAGGGATTGAAGTAAGGTGTCATGTGCAGGCTCTGGTCTATTTCAGCATACAACCCATGGCCAAGGGGATGTAGGACTATTGAATGCATACATGTCACTTTATTAGTTGCTAATGTGTTTAATTATTGAGGTTGTGGCACTACTCTGGTTATTAGCCCAGTTATTGTGCATATTGGGGTTTTAAAAACAAACAAAATCAGACAATATGATAGTACTGTGGAGGCGTTTACTGGGTTTGTGTTATTTCAAGATGCCAACCATATCTTTGATAAGCTTTTAGAGAAAACGGTGAAATCTTTGAACCCACAGTTTTGAACTGACCATTGGTAGTGCAGAATAACTTCTACTAGTGCATAATTTTATTTTTGCGTCAGATTTCTTAATCCGTTTCATGCTGGTTGACAACAACGGGTAATTGGGATATTTGGTAATTGTAGAGCTTAGCTGAAGTCGGGAAATTTGACAGTGAAACACATTGAGGAAATTGAATATAGAACAACTTGTTATTGGGAATGAGAAGTTATGATTAATTTGGGACAGTAGAGGAAATCAACTGTCCCTGAATGAAGAGTGATGCAGCCAGTAACGAGGAAACTGTGTTGCTGGTCGAATAATGGAATGACCCAGAGCAGGAATTATGTTGGTTGGTTGGCTGTAGAGGAAACGAAACATAATCTGATAAAGAATTGAAAAAGTGAATTCGCTGTCAGCAGCTTGATAAAAAATAGATGTTAATCAAGGGTTTAATATGAAGATGCTAACCTCATGTATGATGTGGCACGAGTTTGTGAGCCAGTTGAAGGCTCAGGACCAGCTACGATCTTATGGATCTCCCACCCAGTGTCCATGTTTCCATAGGTATTCAGTGCTAAAATGTACACAAATTAGCTACAGGATTTTCAATTCCCTTCTTGTACGTGCATAAAATTTAAGGTCGTACTTAAAAACTATTAACTTTTTTAACACAGCAACGGCACAGTTCCTTTCCATTCCTGCCATTCTTGAAGACGCTTCACTCTGACATGTGTTGGATGTGCAGGCTGCTGTGCCAACACCAGCACGCGAGAATTTTGATGAAGCCAGTGCTGGAGGGGAGCTTGAGGCACTACGAGACGTTGCTGGACAACAACAACTTGTTGGTGCTCAGTGCCGGCACCACTGCTCGCTCCTCCTTCCAGCACACTCTGCTCACCGTCGTCCGGGCTTTCCTTCACGTCAACTGCGACCCTCTCCAGCTCCAGATTGTGAGTGGCTTTGTTGAATGGATTGATTCATTTTTTTTGTTCATGTCGTCCTAAAATTTTGGTAAAATGAAAGTCATTGGAGTTGCTGTCTCTAACTTGAAGTTTTAAAGATCTATTTGGAGCTGCTCTGCTTCTTGTTCATGTTGTCCCCCAATTCAGGTCGAAGATAAGTTTGAGGAGGTGCCGTCTCTGCTTCCTTGTTGCTGTTAGTAGAATTTTTATAAACTTGAAGTTTTGATAATATTCTTGGAATGCTGGAGCTGCTCTGCTTCTTGTTCATGTCGTCTTCAGGTCAAATGAAAGTTCTTAGAAGTTGCCGTCTCTACTCCCTTGTTGCTGATGGTAGAATTTTCATCTAGACTTGAAATTATAACGATTCACTTGGGACGCTGGAGCTGGTCTGCTTCTTGTTAATGTCGCCTTATAATTCAGGTCATATGAAAGTGCATGGAGTTGCACACTCCCCTGGTGCTGTTGGTAGAATTTTTATCAAGACTCGAAATTGTAATGATCTTCTTGAACACTGGAACTGCTTTGCTTCTTGTTCATGCCGTTATATAATTCAGGTCCAATTTATAGGTTCGTTGAGTTGCAGCCTTTACTCGCTTGATGCTGTTGGGTGAATTTTTATCAAGAATCAAAGTACCATTAATCTTCTTGACCACTCGTAATTTTTGCTCTATTATGCAATTAGTGTTTTGTTGTATTACATATTTCTCCTCTTGTGCGACTTTCTCATCACCAAGAAGTTGTTGAATGGGTAATTACATTTTTAAAAATGTGGGTTTAAGTTTTTTCAACTCTGTCTCCCCAATAGAATTCAATTTTTTTGTCTCCCTAGTTGATTCATTCTTTTGGATAGCAGATGGCTAGTTGATCCATAATTTACCGGAAACCTAATTTCCTTGCTTGTTATTTCCACGCAAACATTTGTGGTAATCATTTTTTTCCTATTGCGAATGAGATATTCTCCTAACAAAGCACTTGTTACTCAACTCTTTTATTTCATTGCTTAATAGTCAAAAATACTAATTGCTGGAGTAGCCAACCCCAATGTTAGCATGGTTTTGACCTTCTTTGCTGATCATTACCTAGCGATGCAACAACTCTAGAATGGTGACGTACCAGTCATGGATTAAAATATTCATTGTGAACTTGGGTCAATTAGTGTTCCTGCTCACCGATGGACTCAAGTGTGTTGTAGACAGACTGACTTGTTGAATCAGTGATCTATCAGCACCTTATCGCATCATTTATCTTTTTTTTCTCACTTGGTGCTTGTTGTTTTTTACACATACCATTTTTTACCCTATTTATTACTTTGTTTCATACTTTTAATGAATATGTTCCTTCATTTGCCATTCTCTGGCAAAAATTTTACTGTACTATTTACTTATATCAATACCGTTGGTTGCTTCATCTACCATTGTTTCCATGTTCACATGCACTTGCCTCGTTTTGGTACGAATTGATGCATTGAGTCTGACACCTGATAACATTTTGACAAACATTTCCATGTACTTGTTATGGACATGTACTTTCCGTATGTATTTCTTGCCAATATATTCAGATACTGTTTCATTCACCACAAAATTTCTCATATTGCCATGTGTGGCTCATATTTTCTGACTTGTGTTTAAGACACATTTTTTAATGGTTTTCAGTAGATTTTTCTTGATATACTTGTTTTGTACCCATATTCCATCAGTATTCCATGTAATCTGCTGTTCTCTACGCGTAAAGTTATATACGGTTGTTTTTCAGAACTTTTTCTGATACAATGCTTTGCCTCGTGCAAGTCGAATACCTTTTGTAGCTGTATTTGTACTTTCAACATCATGATCTGGCGCTAACCTTTCAGGTGTGTCGGAACTTCCTGCTGCACTTTGACAAGCTGCTGAGGGAGGTTTGTGGAGAGAAAGACCCCATCCTCGCTGGACAAGCTCAGTGCGATACCCTGATGGTGCAAACCAGTGTCTTACTCGGGGTCACCTACCACCTTCTCGATGATGCCAGAGGTGTGGAGATATTGGCGCACCATGTGTTACACATTGAAGAGCTGTGTAGTGTGAAGTACTTGTTTGTGGATTGTGGTTCGGTTATATGTGTGTATATATGTATCTCATTAGATACGTTTCACCCCCAAATTGTGGTTTGATTATATGTATGTATATATATCCTATGTTTCACCACCAAATTGTAGTTTGGTTAGTGTGGTCATTGTAAAGTGGTCAGAATATAGACTTGAATGTTTGAGATTGTTCAACTCTGCGACTGCGTGCACTCTATAATACCTTGTGTGTAGCCAAGACTCATGAGTGCATAGGATAGGCACTAAGTTTAAGTTAGTTGAGATTTTGTATCCTATGCAGTGAGGATTTGCACCCTCAGGGGAGATTTAAGTGTACGTCATCTATAGATAGATAAGACTGAGAATTCTATCTTTAGTGCTTAATTTGCTTCTCTGTTTTTGTACTTTCTTATTATCTCCTTCTTCTTTTCTTTCTCTTCCTTCTAAACCCACCGTTTCTTTGCGCAGGTTATCCTGCGTTGGGACGCACACAGAGTATAGATTTCACATTTTTCTTAACACGTTTCCTGTGATGGGTTAAACTGCAGTTCAATATTAGATTCAAATATTAAGTCAATTGTTGTGAGCAATTTTGAAAACAGCAAACATATTACATGGATTGTGCCTAAATTTAGCTTCCATTAACCCTTTAACGTCATCATTTTTGTGCCGATGTTGCCATTATCACAATCACTGTCATTAGACTGCTGTTGCAATTATGTTGTCTCAACAATAAGAAAGAAACTACCACTCGGCAGTGAACTTCAAAGAACACATTGGGGAACGAATTTAGCTATAATTACAATATATTAATGCTACTTTCGAAAGAGGGCCATATAGTCCTCGGGGCTTAAAAGGGGCGTGAAAGTATTTATAAAAATTGAGCTAGTGACGGCAGGTCGGTCAGCAGCATCATGAAAATCCCCTCAGTGACCAGCGATGGGTTCCTTCACAGGAAACGCTAATCCATACTAAATACCCCCTTTCTTTTGTGTGAAAATATTTTAAAGTGGAAGTGAATTGTTTACCTAACTTGTATGCTCCAACTGTGCAGCCATGACGTGCTCCGTGTTGCTGGCGTCGGTGCTGCTCAGTTTGTTGTCGTTCATGATGCAGGCGTGCCACGGTGCCTTCAGCTCCTGTCTTTCTCCTGCAGCCTACGCTGCCCTCGTCCGGCCTCCTCTGCAGGTGACTATACCGGCTCTTACTTCTCTTACCCTTACTGTTCTTATTGATACTGCTACTCTGTTTTTGCTCTTGTTGATGCTGCTTCTCTATTACTGTTACTGACACCTCTGCTCTACTGCTCTGGTACTGACACCTCTGCTCTACTGCTCTGGTACTGACACCTCTGCTCTACTGCTCTGGTACTGACACCTCTGCTCTACTGCTCTGGTACTGACACCTCTGCTCTACTGCTGTTACTGCTAGTGCTTCCCATGTAGTTAAATCGTCATGAGGCTCATCTGTTCACAATTTGATAGATTCCATTTCTCTTCAAGATCCCCTCAGGGGGATACAACTATTGAATCTATGGGAATTAGCACTCCCAGGAGGACCAAGTGAGGGTCCGAGCTAAACGTTAGGTAGGCTTCCTTTAGGCTACCTTTTTGTTGAAATAGAATAGGTTTTGTTTTGTTACGGACCATCTTTTTTCGGTTCACTGCTGTCCTGTTTTTCAGCACCTACTTCTTTCTTCTTCCACTTTTTCTTGTTTCATGAACTTCTTTCTTAGCTTGCCGTTTCTGTTCACCTTGTGCATAGATTCCACATTCCCTCAACTCCATACTAAATGGTGCCTTCCTCCTTCCCCTCTCGGAACATCGTTGTCATGGTTAAGGAAGGCTAAAATTTTCTTGTATAATTATAATTCTCTGCAAGATGAAAAAATATACACTAGAAGCAACAAGCATCAGTTTCTAAGCTTGAGTATTTTCTTCAGAGTCATTAGTTCCCATTTTGTCTGAACAATGGTTCGGAGTAATTATTAATATATGAGGTCTTTCATCTCTTTGTTGTGTTGGGTAAATGTTAATGAAACGGATCTTGTAGTGAAGGGTTAAGCGAGGATCGGAAAGCTACTTGCTGGCTGGTCATTAGAGGGTCTCGTATTAGTGAAGTTTTGGCGAGCCCGACGTGCTTCTGTGTGTCTCGAACATGAAGACATTCTAAATGAAAGTTACAACGGAAAAAAAACAATACTGGGGAATGAAATAGTTACGCAAGGGAAAGTTTCTGGCAAAATGTAAAAGTACTCAGATAATTGACATCAATAAATTATTTTGATGTATTCTGAAAGCAAGTAAAATGAAGGGTTGTAAATCGTAATTTTTCGGGAGAGTTTTTGAATTGAAAATGTTCAATCTACACTACTGACGACAAATCAATGGAAAGTCTGTTACAAGAAATCAATGGAAAATCCATTAAAAAATGAATGGAAAAGCCATTAAATTATATTGCCTACGGCCTCAAAATAACCCAAGCAATTCATGCACCGATGTCCACTTGAAGAACTGTGTAATGACACTAGCATTTCATGCACCAATAGCCTCTATAAACATTGCGTTGTTTCAGAACGAGTCGACGACCACGAGCTGCAGCGAGAGGTCAGTGGAGCGCGGTGCTGCATCCACCCCCAGCTCCTTTGTCGCCCGCCACAAGTCCGCCCGGCGTGTGCCCCGACGTCGGCGTAGAATGCCACGGCAGCCGCCCTCCAGAGACGGTCAGGAGTGTGCGCTGGTGATGGTCGCAGTCGGTCAGTTGATTGGTGTACTGCTTTGCGGACTGGTCGGAATGTAGACTTGAATATTTGCAGATTGTTTAAATCTGCGACTGCGTACACCTAACAAATTCTTGATGTGTGTAGCCAAGACTTCTCATGAGTGCGTAGGATCGGCACAAAGTTGAGGTTACGTGAGTTTTTGTATCCATTCAATTAATTTTTGTCATGCGGTCTACGTGGAGTTGTCTTTATGAGTGGCTTTAAATTAACGGGTTCTGTTTACGCTGATGATGTTCACAGCTACTGCTGCTGCTACTCGTCTTTATGTTAGTCCTCCAGTGTACGAGGAATTTTTCTCATGAGTGGCTGTAATTTGAGAGGCTTTGTTTTGAATACAGAAAGCTAGTTTTAGTGGTCTTAAAGTTTTGACGTTTCTTATTGAGTTTGAGTTAACTCAGTCACATTAGAATTTGCGATTTTGATTAGTCACTTCACTAACTTAAAAAATGTCCATGAGTAAAAATGTCTTAGAATCAGGTCTACTATCGTGTGTTGTATAGTCGAAATTTTGATTAACGTGAAGTATTTCTTAGGTGCCCTGTAAATTGTCTTCACCTTCTTTACCTTTGTTTTTATAGTGCGTGGTGATAAAATTAAAGTAAATTTCACAGAAATGTTTTGTAAAGAGAGTAAAAGCTGGATGAATGGATGACCTAAGCAGTGCTATTGAGCGATTACCACGTGGAGTACTCGTAAATGAGACCAGTGAATAGCTGTGTTGTTAATGAATTATCAACAGGTTGCGAGTTGCCTTACCCGAATCAAATGTACTAAATATGACAAGAGAGAGTATCTTGGCTACGCCTTGAATAAATCAAAAGATTTCACGGTACTTGCGATACGACTCACCGATGGGACGTTTGAAAAATTCTAACAATCTTCTTTAAATTGATGGTATTTAATGGACCCAGTTACTGTTAGGCATTTATCATTTGCGTATCACTTCTGACTTTAAATTTGAGTTGAATATTGAACTTCAGTGTAACCCATCGCAGTCAACGTGATATATGGATTGTTCATTCACTGCTTTTGCTCCAGAATCGTCATGCGACGAGGACGGAGCGGAGAGCGACTGCAGCGGCACCACCTGCTCCATCGACTACTCCGACGCGCTCTGCTCGTCCAGCGAGGACGACTGTCCAAGCGACCAGGACGACGACGACTCTGGCCCTGTTAGTGATATGTCTCTCGTTGCTATTCTGATGCTTATGCCTTGGGTTTGTTGCAGTTTAAGGATGTTTCATTCCAATCAAGCCTGATACATATCATCTAGTACTTTGGTTTTTGAGATGGGACCAGGACGACGACGACTATGGCCCTGTTGGTAGTGATGTGACTCTCGTTGCTATTCTTATGCTTATGCCTTGGGTTTGTTGCAGTTCAAGGATGTTTTATTTCAATCAAGACTGGTACTCTTGTACATTGGTTTTACAAATGCTTTATAACTAACATCAGGATGCAGTGACGGTTATCCCCGCTCAAGCCGGTACTCATTTCCGACAACTGTTGAACTGCAGTGTGTTCTGTTGTTGAGACTCGGGTGAATTTACTTCAGCACTTGCAGGAGTCCATTTTGACTCTAGATGAAATGCAACTTCGTCTGTATCTGACTGATGTTGGTATAAATGATAGTTTTCTAGAGGCAACTGTAACCTAAGTGCAGAGTCGTTCACCGTCAAAGATCATTGCTATAATAAATGTTGCTCGTGTCACTGTTTTAAGTGCATTTGTGCTAGTTGTCAAAGACCATGAGGTTTGACTGATATTATTGATCAGGTACACTAGCTTGAACGTGGCAAAAAATTCACCGTCTAATGTTTTTAATAGAGAGGGTCAATGGTCATTTTTTTTTAATAGAGTGCCTGAAAATATGTAAAACATCTTCGCAATTTTTTGTTTTGAATATGTCGTAAGAGTTGTTCTTACACACTTACCTTTAGAACATTTTAAGAGCTAGCTTATTTTGTTTCTATTAAGTTAACACACATGGTGTAAAATTCTGTGCTGTTGAATCAATTTTCTTTGAGGTATAATGTTACAATTTTTAGTATTGGCACAACCATTTGCAGACGTCTGGCATTCATAGATAGAAATTGGAGTACTTTTGATTATTGCAGATGAGTGGATAATTTGTGTCTTGTAAAAACTTCGATGCAGGAACACCTCTGTTGTTTACTTCCCAAGCATTAAGAAATGTTTGTATGATAAGAAACTTGCAGCAGGTGTTATGGCCTTCTATTTTTCTATCGTGATATGCTGGATTCCACATCGCTGTCATTTCTTTTGATTGTCGTGACATAAGGTCACAATTCTTTTATTTTACTAATGAAGATTAAATGAGACTTTTCAACGTCCACAGAATAATTATTAATTATCAGTCAATTTATTTGGTAGCGTGCCACTAACAACTTCGATAACCAATCTCCATCCTTAATGGGAAATTAACAATGCAGGAACCACATTAGCTATTTATTGCCTAGAAAGAACACAGGATTACTAACACA
Source organism: Platorchestia sp. MABIK (assembly GCA_014220935.1). Lineage (NCBI taxonomy): Eukaryota > Metazoa > Arthropoda > Malacostraca > Amphipoda > Talitridae > Platorchestia > Platorchestia sp. MABIK. The sequence goes on from JACJUY010005871.1 coordinate 60,763, forward strand.
TCAAATGAATCTAGCGCATCTATTACATTTCAAGCAAATAAACAAGTGAACGCTTAAGGCGTGGCATCGATACACCAAACGCACAGGAGAAATGGTTAGAATTTGCTTTGAGGGGAGATGCACTAATTGGAACTCATCTTATGTCGGATTCCAGGAAGGTGCTATAGGCTCCGTGACTGCTTTAATTTACGTTAGGAGTTATACGTAGTTAACACGATATACACATCGGTAATTAAGGTAGAACAAAATAGGGCCAAGCCAGGCAAAGTCGGGCCAAGCCAGGCAAAGCCGGGCCAAGCCAGGCAAAGCCGGGCCAAGCCAGGCAAAGCCGGGCCAAGCCAGGCAAAGCCAGGCAAAGCCGGGCCAAGCCAGGCAAAGCCGGGCCAAGCCAGGCAAAGCCGGGCCAAGCCAGGCAAAGCCGGGCCAAGCCAGGCCAAGCCAGGCTCCCAAGGAGCCGGCCGCTATGTCACGCGTCTTTACTCTTTCACAGCACGGAGCTTAATGACGCTCCCGCTTCCCTCAAAGAGGCAGCGAGCTGTCACGCATGACTTTATACGATATCTGTAGCGCAATCTTAAGATGGATTAATTTCCACGAGCAAGCGGTTACGTGTGACTCTAGCGTATGGAATTATACTCGGAATGGGAAACATTAATTCTCGATAACTGTAGAAGCATTGGAATTGACATTAAGTTGTTAAATAATGACATAAATATAAATTGTACCAGAACTTTTCTTCGTGTCGGCGTTAGGCAACTCCTTCGGCCAGATGACGCTTTTCTTCTCGTTCTCAAAGTCGATGCGGAAATCGGAAGAAGGTAGAAAGTAGAAAGGGATAACGGCGAGCGGGCTTGCAACACTCCTCGTGGCTGATTTGAACAGATCAAATAACAGAGCGTTCTCCATTAATAATCGTTTCTCGTACGTCGTGATTAAAATCAGGACACAGGCAGTAAAACTCGCATCAGTTTAAGAATGCACGATTGTACTCAATTTGGAAATTTTGAACCTTTATTTGCGATGTTCCGTTCAATATTTAGAGATTCTCACTTTTCAACCAAGGCGGAGAGAAGTACTTCACTCGCCATAGAGATCGTATTTCATTCTAGTATGAAGTATTTAGAAATGATCATGTGTTTCCTTTGGGAGACTGTCTGATCTCGGTTTGCTTATGAGCAAATCTGATTAATTAAGTTAATTTGTCCATGTGATGTTGATACGTACGTTTTATTGGCCTTTAAGAATGTTCGTAGTCTTGAAACACTGAAGGGTCGAGAAACTAAAGGTTCATTTTTTAAACTTTTTTACCTTTAAACTCTGAACTCATTTTTCTACAGTAACTTGATTGCGTTCTTCAAGTACGTCATGGACCGTCTAAAAATTAAAGCGCTCTTCAATGTGTTGGCTTCGGAATGCATTTCTGAATATTTTTCATCTCTTGCAGGATGTAATCATCGAGTCTGACTCCGAGCGGGAGTCCAAAACTCCTGATGAACTGACGAAAAAGGCGAGTTTTCTATCACATCTTGCTCTATTTTTTAGGCAGCAATGCGTCAAGCTTGACGTCAGCCTAGTGCAATCAATCAAACAAGTCTTGCATCATTATAACTCATCAACTTTTATGAATGTAAATTTATCCCAATTATTCAATAAATTCAACTAATATGATACTTGACTGCTGTTAAGAATTACTGGGACCAATTTTATCCGCATAAGTTGATGTAAACTAACTTATTTTGCAGATTGCTGATCTTGGAATATCCCTCCCTGGAAGCACGAGAGGTTCACCTCACAGTCTGTCTGCTCTGAACCACCTGCTGCTGCTGGCCAAGCTCGACAACGTGGGTGAAAGCGACGTCCTACGACCGACAGAGGACCAACATCGCCTCGGGAGTAATGGTGAAGAGCAACTGAGCGCAACTCCTCTCAGGGGGATACAACTATTGTATCTATGGGAATTAGCGCTCCCAGGGGGACTATGTGAGGGCCTGAGCTAAAGGTTAGGTAGGCTTCCTTTTTGTTGAAATAACATAGGTTTTTGTTCTGTTACGGACCATCTTTTTTCGGTTCGCTGCTGTCCTGTTTTTTCAACACCTACTACTTTCTTCTTGAACTTTGATCTTATTTCATAAACTTCTTTCTCATCTTTACTGTTTCTATGCCCTTTCTGCGTAGATTCCACGTTCCCTAAACTCCTACTGAATGGTGCCTTCCTCCTTCCTCTCTTTGGATCGCCTTTGTAGCTGATAGGGAGGCTTAAACTAACTAATAATCTAATCTAATCTAATCTAACTAAGCGCAACTCTACTCTGCCTTTTGCTTTCTTTCTGATGGCTTCATATTAACTGCCCTACAGGATTTTAGGCTGATCATTTTGCCTTTCGTTTCTGCTTTCATTTAAATTTCTCTCCATCAACTGCCCTTTGCCTAGTGTGGATCATTTCAGATTGTTTTATATTGGTATATGATCAGCTACTAGTTCTTTATTTCAGATTGCTATATATTGATAAACGATCAGCTTTCATTTCAGATGTCAGATGTAAACTTTATAGGCTTATGTTTATACATCATTTTAGGTATTTTATTGTTAATATACAAATTGTTGATTTGTTTGAATAACGCGCATGCGTCAAAATCGTTTTCCGTGAAATTTAGTTACGAACTGTTATCTCAGCAGTACTAGGGATCGTTTATGCTTACTGTCATATTTCCGACTAGGCTTTCAAGAAATGAAGACCACCGCAGTGCAGAGGTCTGCCCCTAGTCTGCTGCTGTCGGCCAAAATAGTGTGTTCTTGGCTGCTGTCTGCCAGCACTGCCAAGAAAGGTATCGTTTGGTCCAGTGACCCAGACTGCGATCAGCCCGCCGAGCAGCCTGAGCTTGCTAGCAGTGCGAGCTTTAAGTCAGACGCCAAGTGTGACTCGGGACATTCCAATGGAACTAATGGTGGAAAACAAGAATCTCGGAACGGCAAATGTAATGCTACAGCTGCTGAAAGCACTGTGTCCAGCGCACGTTCTGCAAGTGATGAAAGGAGGAAAGCTTTGAGTCGGGAATCGAGTTTCGCCGACCGCGATAGCTGTCCTGCTCTAAACGGGAAGACGGGTCCTAAGGCCCAGTCTGGACAGGCTGGCGGACGTGGCGCGGGCCAGTCTAGCGGTGCCGACCAGGGGGTTGGGATCATGTGGGCTGCCCTGGCTTCTTTCTGCAACATCGTGTCTGTGGACCTGAAACTCCTGTGCTCTGGTGAGAATTATTTCACATTTTTAGAGTATTCTTACCGTGTTTTTGAAAAACTACCTATGCGTCAGTAAAGCTTACATGGAATATGAGGGTACTGTACAGAGTGTCCACGAAAAACGTGTGCACTAATATTGAATTTATGAATATATATTTTTTTCAATTTTATTAAGCTACTCTTAGAAGGGATACAAGTTAAATAAATCTATCTGAATTAACCTATCCCACTCTATTATATAGATGCATATTATTAAAATTTAAAATCTGTTGATACATATTATTAAAATTTAAAATCTGTTGAGACATATTATTAAAATTTAAAGCCTGTTGATACATATTTTGTGGACACCTAAATAGCTATTGTTCTTATTTTAGCAAGGGAAATCTTGACGTCTTGTAGTGCTTGTACCTTATGTGTTAAAATTTATTTCCTAGCCATAAACTATAGAAATAGGTACCCTTTGGTTTGTTGTGTCCTGGGTTGAGTTTGAAACTTTGGCATGTGTTCTTGTTCTGTTTTGGCCAAAGTGAACGAAGAAAAACCCTGCAAGTTTTCTACGTTTATGTGCTTGGTTATTTTTATTGGATGTAGACCGCCAGGGATTACCGTTTACTTGGAGTATTTTCGAAATTATTTCGCGCTATTATGGTGTTGAAATTTTGTGTGAAATGATTGTGGTTTGCTGCGTTGTCTACTAAGATGTTGAATAGAAGACAACGTAATTGTGTAGCAAGTGAAAGTAAGCCTCTAATTTGCATTAAAATGAATTGTTGCAGAGGATTACTCAAATGATCTACCGAATCTGATGCAATTTCTGAAGTCCATTGCGGCTGCCAAAGCGTACCAAGTGGACAACTGGTCTGAACTGGACAACTTCACGTTACCAGAAGATGACCTTCTTCGCCCAGTATTGCCTGACGTCATAGCGGAGTATTTGTGCAAAGAAAAGCCCAGAGCTTTGGTGGGCTTCTTGCTCGAGTCGCTCCAAAAGCTTGGCGTCCAGCCTCAGAAGGATCACATTTTCCCAGAATTGGATGCCAACTCGCCTGTTAATAAGAAGAACACAACGTCACAGCTCTTGCCTCGTTCATGCCTCAATGAGGCGGAGATGACACTGATCAGAATCATGCGGCTTCGCAAGACTGTGTTCCAACTCACGCGGTTTGCTGGGTGTCCATTGGAGTATGACGGCAGAACTCGGGCTTTCTATATGATGTCTGATGACACAAATTCTGCCTTACCTTACGAGGGTTCAGACGAGTTTCAGCAGAATCACAATGAAGACTTTGAGAAATTCTGTTACGTAAACGGAAGCCAAATGAACGGAGTTCTGAGAAACAAGTATAGGGAGCGAGGACATTACCCATCTCGTCAAAGGTCTGACTGCAGATCTCGTGGAAAACCTCTCTATCAAGATGACCAAAAGCCTGGACGAAAATACCGTCCGCGACGTCGGCACCATCGTGACCGCTACACCCATTACGATGATGCTCGAAAATTACCCTTCGATGAGGTCGAGCAGCGGAAGACCCGCAATCGTGATGCAACAAACCCGGACTCCACTGCATCTGGTTGGAAAGTACCGACTGGGGGGAAAAGCTATCGTCAAGAGCGTGCAGGACGGAAAACTCCAGAGCTTACAGTCAACAACTTGCAAAGCCAGTATTACTCCAGAGAAGGAAGGACATCTCAGTCTGTCAGTTCTGATGACCGAGCCAATGAATCTAAAAACAGGTCCTTCGCTAGCAGTGCAAACAATAGCAGCCGGAACTCGCCTTTGCTCAGTTCTGATGATAGGAATGCGTCAGTGGGCTCCAGACACGGACGTTTTTCAAGAGACGGTAGCCTCGTGGACCGTGGAACTCCATCTCCTGTCTCAGATGACCAGAAGAGAGGCGCTGTGGCGTATCATGTAGAGGGAGGCAAAGGCCAACGCTCGTCTACCGGCCTTTCTGGAGCATCTGAGGAGGAGAAGACGCGTAAGAGGCAAGCTGGTGAGTGTCAGTCCATTTTGTACTAGTGTTCTCTCGTCTTCGTAACTGATGGCGTTATTTTGAAATTGATGCTACAATTAAGAAGGGACAACTGATTATTTCAAAAAGCAGCAAATGGACCTCGGATTACGTACATTTGTTTACCCGAGAAGGGATTCTAAGCAGCTTAATTGGGTTTCTTTGTTCTAGGCCTAATATATTTCCATAGTTTGACTGGTGTGCCGTTGCGGTTTTTACTGGTAGTTGGACCCGAACCTACAGTTTCCAAGCTCATTGACGAAAGTGAAATTGATTGTTGCTTCCACTCTCAGATCAGCAACTTCTGACGGAGCGCTGGCTGCGACACGAGCTGTCCACGTCTGCTTTGTCCAAATGTGGGACTGCATCTCCCACGGAGAAGTTTGCTTATATCGTCCCTGACGCGCTTGCTCTGTCGCACTACCGCCCCACTCTCACTGCGCTGCTTAAGCTCGAGAATGCCGTCGTTGTGCCGCTACAAGGTAACTTCTACTGGAAAATATTTGAAATAGATGTTCGTACAAGATATGGGTCGTTTGTATCCTCAAGGATGCAGAAGTAGTTGAATTTGATGTAGGTAAATGCTCGTTCTATTCAGTTCTAATTAAAATAAATGGCATCGTTTCGATGGCGTGCATCTAATTCAAAGAACGCTGCACACGTTTCCGCTGACACCTTTGACAATACGAGTCAAGTTGACTAATGGTTTCATTTCAAATTTCAGAATAAAGTTTGGCTTAATTTTTTGCTCCACGAGTGGACACGTAGTGAATTCGCAACGCTAAGCAGATAAATAGTTGGCCGATGCAAACTTAGTATATACCTAGGGTTCAGTCTAAGGTATCTCAGTGATGAAGCGCACGTCATCAATGTATTTTTCCTCAATCCTCTATATTAGACAATGGTATAAACGCTGCCAAATACTGAAAAAAGCAACATAAAATTAATATCTGTCAACGAACGTTGCACTTACAAGGCGGTTTGAAGTGTTTTGATTGTTTGTTTTTCTTTCAGATCTTGACACTCATATTTTACTTTCCACATGTAACAATTGATTTATTTTTTCGTAAGAATCAGACACCCAGTGTAGATCAGAGAATAATGAATTTGCGTTTCCTGGCAGTGTTGTCGCACCCGGACGACCTGAAGTGCTAGGATCTTGACATGTAGCTTTCAAATGTAACGACTGACTTCTTTTTCTGTTCGAATTCGACACCCAGTGTGGGTCAGAGAATAATGAATTGCGTTTCCTGGCAGTGTTGTCGCACCTGGACGACCTGAAGCGCCGCATGGGCGCCGCTCGCGACGCGTCCCGGTGGTTGGACTACCAGGTCCGCCGGACGCTGCCGGGGGGGCGGCTGCGATTGCAGGGTAACGCCGAACACAGGAGGGTTCCTGGCGTCAACTACCCCGGCAAGCAGCACAAGATGCCTTGGTTAGTGCTCTCCTTAGTGGCTCAAAATTTGTCTTTAGGTGTTTCGACTTGGCATTTTCACTTTCAGATGTTCCAACTTTTTTGTTTTCAGAAGTAATTGAAAGGTTCAGTTTCATCCCAAAATGTGATCGGGATGCTCTCTGAAAGTTCTTTAGGTGTGATTGTTTAGGGATAGGTTGTGCTTTTTGCGAGTAGTTCTTCTCTACGTCCTTCCGCAAAGAGTTGAGCTGGTTGTACGTGTGATGCTTCACATTCAACCACTCAGGTGTGCCTTTTAGTACAGTTCAGGATGCTTTTCGTTCAACGACTGTTATGTGCCTTCTGCGAATTGAACTGGGAACCATCGCCACGCTGTTTGTGAAAAGTTTACAATTTTGAGTTGAGAGTTCTTGATAGATTTTACTGGAATCTGATCAGTGTTTCATTCCGATGATTGTTGTTTGGCTCTATTCAGAAAAAGCTGTTTTGTTTTTAAGTAGTAAAGTTTGTGTTTCATCAGTTTCGGTACTTTACTGTCAGGTTAACAGAAATTCTGTGGATTAAGGCAAGTTAGATCGAACGTCAATATTAATATCTCCCGTGTTTTTACAATTATCCCTTCTTTTTCTTAAGAAATTCCATCATTTTTTACGTATAAACTGTCTGATTGAATGTTCTTGCTGTATTTTTAATTTGAGAACGAATTTCTTGTAATATACGTTGGTGTGGCGGACATAGCCAGCAACAAAATTTCTTCTGATGACTCAGCGCTTTGTGGCGTTCTTTTTTGACCAAAATACTCGACTTGTTACAATTGAAATTTTTGCACCCATCTGGTTACTCTGTATATTGTTAAACACTGAGTGCTCAGATACTATTTGATAAAATTCAAAACCAGGAGGGGCTTTCCAAAAGAATTTGAGGATTTTGACTGATACACCAACGACATATAGCGTAGCAAAGTCGACGAAATTAAATTTGTCTCATACTAGCTGTGTCACTGCGACCGCCGAAAATTCTATGAAAATCCCGTCTCTCGTGACCAAAATTAAAACTTTACAGGCGCTGGTTCCAAATCCTGGAATGCTGCCACTATTTCGCCCGGCTGGAGTACGCGCCAGAGTCATCCAAACCCCGCGCAGTGGGCAGCCTATACAGCGACCGTATGGAGGCTGCCACATCTCGCCCCGGCACCCCCAAGAGGTGTGACGAGGATGACCAAAATTACCTGGAGCGCAGGAAGCCCGTCATCATGTTGCTCACGGGAGAGACCCGGGAGGCTATCGGCAAGCTGCCTTTCTCGCTCAACTCCCTCACGTCGAGTGTTGGTGAGTTGTGTTTGTGCATGCCATGCGGGAATTGTCAGTTCTACGTATCATTTCTCAAAAAAATAATTATTCTTTGTCTTCTCTACAATTTTAATAGTTCTTTATTCTCTTCAATTGTAATTATTCTTTATTTTCTTCAATTGTAATTATTCTTTATTCTCTTCAATTGTAATTCTTCTTCATTCTCAACTAGAAAATGATGAATATGCCGAGCATTTCTTTCAGGCCGTTAGATATTTTATTGGTTACCGTGAAGCTCACTCGATCACTGAAGATGTCAAAAGAACGAGCTTGTATTCAAATATAACTGGAAAAGTATTGGGGTCTCATTTGGAGTGATTGTGGAGTTAAATTTGAGGAACCTCTCGGCTTTCGGAGACTCCTTCCGATAGCATACGTATGAGGGTACACAGTAGAATCCTCTTTGCCCGTTGAACATGGCATTTGTAGAACTTGATAAGAGCTGAGCTCTGATTTAATCATAGAAAGTTGTTAAAATGCTGATATTTAGATTTTGATTGAAAGTGCGTGTTCACTGGAAGGGTATTTTCTCATTTGAATAGGCGAATGCCCGCTAATGTATGCTATAAAATAAGTTACTCAAGGAGTTTTTTTTTCCAGGTGCTGAAGTGCACTTTGCGGGAGAAATGCAAAAGACCTTGCCTCCTCCAGCGAGGCGAGGACGCACATGAACATGTCGTCGACTCCCCAGGCCGTGGGGCTAACCAAACCGCTGCCTAGCTTCCCAGCTTCATCTTTCGAGAAGGGAATGACCAGTTCGCGTTTAGGGTGGCGCCCCGTTATGTCGAGTAATGAAAATGGTACCAATGCCTTTTGAAGTCTTGAATAAAAAAGACGAGCCACCCATAACGGATGCTGAAAACTGCATTTAAGGTAACAAAGAACGCGCGATAACCGGATTTTGTTGACTGCCGATCTTGAGAAGCAGAGTAGGAGAACCAGCACACGTGCTGGTGTGCACATCCTCTGGCGATATAGATAAGGTACGTTGCCGCAGATGAGCAATGGAAGGAAAGTCTCGAGTGATCATTGAGTGTTGAAATCCTACCGTGTTCTTGGAAGGACTTCCATGATGATGGTCGCTGCGTCGGATGTCGAGTCCACGAGATGTTTATTTTGCTCTCTGATGGTAGTGGTAGTGGTATTAGTAAGCACTAGATTAGCAGTAGTAAGTATGCGCGCTTCGAGTATGGGCTGTAAAGGTCCTTGCAACGATTTTCGAAGGTAGTTACTTAGTTTCATGTTTAGGATTATTTTTCTTTTTTGTCCTCTGGATGGTTTCCTCGATTGGTAAAAACTTTCTAATGGGATATGGTTGTTGCCAGACGGAATGCGGGCCGGTATTAAGAAAAATATGTCTTTTATTTCATCTGGTATTTACGTTCAGCTTGTGGATCCTTAACCGTGATAGCTTATTGAAGCTACAGGATGTGCTCTTCAAAGTACTTAATCCTTCGTTTTTATTGGAGTAAACCAACGAAAAGTATATACTCGAGTGTAGTTTTAATTGATATCATTTTTCATTCGATACCTATTACTGTTTTGCGGAAGTGTATATTTCGTCTTTGTGTTCTCTTATGTAGGGCGTATAAAACGAGAATAAATACATCATCCGTGTTCGCTATTGGTGAGGGTGAAGAAATGAGTTCGCCATGAAAAATTGGTGCCTAGTATGTTGCTTTTTCTTTTTGGGTTAAATTTCTCTTTGGTTGTGATGTTGAACTGGTTTATTACTCTTGAATGAATGTCTTATTTTTAACCGGGCTCGGTTTACTTCATTGTCATACGTATTGAGTAACGTTATGGATCATGTATCATGAAAAATTATTTTGCCCCGAAGGAGGCATGATGACTCAACTAAAAAGTCTGCGGAAGCTATATTAATCTTGGAGGCATCCTGAGGCAGTAACACTGGTGGCGAGAATCTGTGGTAGCTTTAGTTTTGTAGCTTTGTGGGGCTTGTTTTTTGTTTTTAAATTTGACTTCGTGCAGAATGGGTGTGTCTGTTTTACGGCTTTAATTTCGTTGCATTAATCTCATTTTTGTGTAACGTTGGAGACTAAATAAAGCTTGTCAAAGTTTTGCCGGTAAATGTGGTGTGTTCGAGAAAATCGTTTACAAAAACCTGGAGAGCTGAAATGTCTAAGTTAAGTCACTTGTATTTTCATTTCGAAATAAACTTACTGATCTTTCTTTCATGGTTTTGCCCAAACCCCTTCGTAAATGTTGAAATGACAAAGAAATTTTACGTGTTCCGTTTACCACATCTGCTGGTGCCGAACTGAGTTATTATTTTTGTATCGGAATGGAAATAGTATAGAGACAAAAATGTGATCAGGATTACTTGCACTTGGTAAATATTCCAGCTTTCCCGAGGTGGTACTGATAGTATCCCCACTTGGAGTTATATCTCATAACTAGAGCCCGGACATTCAGGCTCTTGAAAAAAGGCATTTATGGCTATAGCAGGTTGAGCTAATTGGCCTCATAATTAGGCATTTATGGCACTAAAACCAGGCATTTTAAGGACCTATAAAGGCATCTAATGGCAGCTAGGGCACAATGAAGTTTCAACTTGCTCTGTTCAAATTTTCTTTTTAAATTTAAGATCAAATGAAAACGTTGATTGAGTGATGATATATTTTAATGAACGAAAAACAGCTGACATTATTAACAAGGTATGTTTATTTAAGAAATTGCATGAATTACATGCAATCCAGACACTTGTGAGATGAGTATGTAAATTACTCGGAACAAATTATAAGAGAAAGATAAGGATGAACTGTCAACAATTAATAATTTACGTGTTAACAATTTTTCTACTATACACACAAACTTGAGAAAAGACGTTCAACTGAAGCTCGAGTAAATAATAACAAGCAATGCGAGTTAATATCATGCTACAACTGATGGTTTCATTTTAGTTAATGCTACCCTCCCAATGCCCCCTTACCTTATCGTGGTGGGAGAGTTAGTGTGTTGTGAGGAGGAGTGAGGCTATGCTGTCGGGACCTCTGTCCTGGTGGGTACAACCGTGGCAGACAGGATCACTAGGAGCAGCCAGACAAAATGGGAGGCCATGGGAAGGCCCCCCATGTAAATAGAACCGGACCCCGGCAGTTACGGGTTATAAAGCCCCCGTTATCCCGAGCAGACTAGGGGCTGTCACGGGCCGATGTTGACGGTGGGAGGGGGTGTTCACCCCCTATTGGTCAGTGTGTGCCCGCCTCAAGTATAGGAGATATACCAAATGGCTACTGACTGCTCGGGGGTCTCTTTTCCGGCCTGAGCCAGCCTGGATAGAGGGGGGGAGACTCCTTCACAAGAGAGACCTAATGCAATGTGCTTGCTTCCACCAATAAAACTCGGGCTGCTCACCCCCCATTGACGACCCGGATTTCTGATGAGGACATCGAACCTGCCTCTTCCTCTGAAGAGCCGCCTCTGCGACCACCGCCGCACCAACGTGTGGGCGAGGAAACAGAGCGCGGACAAAACAAGGATATAGAACTGACCCTTGAACCGTACGCACCTAAACGTCTATCAAACAGGCCAGGCCGGGGGCGACGTCGTGGCAGAAGATTGCATCTTCTTGAAGAGGCCGCGCCCACCGACCTAGTAGAGCCGAATTTGCCAACGGAGTACAAAAGGTTCTTCAACATTAAAGCTAGCGACGGCTCACCTCTGAATCACATTGGTGTGATAATGGCAAACCGTGACCTGTGTCGTGGACTGTGAGGTAGACCCGCCAAGATCACATAGACTCGCGGTGGTGGCCTCTTGGTGGAGGTCCGTAACTCTGAGCAGAGCCGCAACATACTGAGCATTCGACATCTGGCTGGTGTGGGTGTGGA
>JACJUY010005872.1:6514-33909 GCA_014220935.1 Platorchestia sp. MABIK
TCCCAACTCCAACTCCTGGACGTGCTCCCAACTCCAACTCCTGGACGTTCTCCCAACTCCAACTACTGGACGTGCTCCTAACTCCAACTCCTGGACGTTCTCCCAACTCCAACTCCTGGACGTTCTCCCAACTCCAACTCCTGGACGTGCTCCCAACTCCAACTCCGCGTGTCCATCTCCAAGTCTCCGTTTTTAACTTCAACTCCAACGCAACGTCTTTAACTCCAACGGTACGTCTATAACTCCAACTACAACTCCACGTCTTCAATTCCAACTCCTCAGCTCCACCTCCACTCCAAGTCACTGGTCAGACCACACCGGACTGGAGGATATAAAAGACGGATGATGAGGTCGGGTTTAGATTAGGTTAGGTGAGTTGATGTGATTATCTCTACCCACAACGAAGGCGTTCTTAAGAGAGCAAGGAGGCAAACACCATTCAGAAAGGAATTAAGGGACCTGGGAATGTAGGCACAAGGTGTGTCCCAACACATGATTGATTACAAGTTAATTTTAGCCTTCCTTACCACAATAAAATGTTCAAAGAGAAGAAGGATGGAGACACCATTTAGTTTGGAGCTAAGGGAACGCGGAATTTAAGCATAAGGTGTGTTCCCGCACAGGATCTCTTACGCAAAGAAACAGTAAGCAGAGGAGGAATGTTAGATAACAAGATAAAAGTTGAAGAAAGTCACAGGTGCTGATAAACAGGACAGAAGTGAACCGACAAAAGATGGGCCTCAACACAACCAAAAAAAATTTTATTTCATCAAAAGAGCCTGCCTAACTCTCAGCTTAGGACCTCACATTTCCCCCCTGGGAGCGCTAATTCCCATAGATATACAATAGTTGTATCTTCCTGAGGGGATCTCAGCAGATCTGCGTAAAGAAACAGTAAGAAAAAAACTAACAAAACCATATTCTATTTCAAACAAAATACTTAAATTTCAGCTCGGGACCTCACATGTTCCCTACGAGAGCGCAAATTCCCATAGATACAACAGTTGTGCCTCTCTGAAGGATTCATACGAGACCAAGAGGTTGTTGTTTGTCTTAATAACAAATAGCGCACCAGAATAGGAATAAAAAAGCGGACCAAAAATAGGACAGAAACATGCGCAAAAGTGTGAGGGGATATGCATGCACCATCACAACACGGCTCTGCACAAGCCACCATCACGGGTGGCAGTTGCCACCATCACGAGTGGCAGTTACCACCATCACGGGTGGCAGTTGCCACCATCACGGGTGGCAGTTGCCACCATCACGGGTGGCAGTTGCCACCATCACGGGTGGCAGTTGCCACCATCGCGAGTGGCAGTTGCCACCATCATGGATGGCAGTTGCCACCATCACGGATGGCAGTTGCCACCATCACGGATGGCAGTTGCCACCATCACGGATGGCAGTTGCCACCATCACGGGTGGCAGTTGCCACCATCACGAGTGGCAGTTGCCACCATCACGAGTGGCAGTTGCCACCATCACGAGTGGCAGTTGCCACCATCACGATTGGCAGTTGCCACCATCACGATTGGCAGTTGCCACCATCACGGGTGGCAGTTGCCACCATCACGAATGGCAGTTGCCATCATCACGGGTGGCAGTTGCCATCATCACGGATGGCAGTTGCCACCATCACGGGTGGCAGTTGCCACCATCACGAGTGGCAGTTGCCATCATCACGGATGGCAGTTGCCACCATCACGGGTGGCAGTTGCCACCATCACGAGTGGCAGTTGCCACCATCACGGGTGGCAGTTGCCACCCGTCTGTTGTTGCCTGTCTGTTTGTTGGTGCCAGGTAAAGTGTATACACTGTGGTGTCTCAATGCTTTTGCTGCATTTATTGAACTATGCCTTTATACATCCTATTAAGCCTTTTATCTATGAATAATCATTTATATAGGCAGTCAATTCACTGCACATTATTTGTAAACTTAATGAAGTGATACATTTCTTCAAGCATTCATGAAATCAATTTTTCATTTATGCATTTAATTAAATGCTTATGCATTCCATTGCATTTTTATGCATTCAACAAAAACCTGTGATTTTGCGTTCACTCGTTCAATTATATATTTACGTACTCCATTCTGAATTTACATATCTAATTCTGGATTTAAATATTTAATAAAAAATTAGCAAATTCAGTTGGGCAATGATACATTCAGCAGTGCATTCATGCATTCAATAAAGAAATCATTCAAATACATTCACAAACGAATTTATTATTTCTTCCATACATTTCAATTCTGTCATATATCTATTCACTCATAATTCCCTAAAATTCACCTCTCCTTCAAATTCATTTACTCATTCTTCTCTACATTTCACCGCAGTCTCTTATATATTTATTCGCTCTTTCATGTTTTTCAATTAATTTTGCGTTGGCCAACATTTTACATGTTTACCAGCATTAAGGAAGTGTTGCCATACTTCGCTAAGGTCTTTATCCTCAGTACACAATATGTTAATTCTTATTATATGTTAATTATATATGTTATTTATATGTTAATTCTTATTAAGTTTCACATGTTTCAAATAAATTCGCGTGAGTCTAACAAAACTCGCCATGATATCGATCATTCCTTTCGTGTTCGTTCGTATAATGTCGAAAATTCCTTTCCTACCCCAAGAATTCCTACCATTTGCATTACATTATTCCAAGAATTCCTACCATATCGTTCCTGATGCTCCTCGACTAGTAACAAAAAATCTCCGAATTTGCGAAAAGAATAGTTCACTGCAGCAGATGCCTTCGCTACCAGAGGCTGCTATTCACAAACAGAAAAAAAATTATTCATGCCAACAAGAAAATAAATTTTACAAAATAATCACTTTATGTCAACAATAAGTTGTGTATCAGAAAAGAAATATCAAAGAAATATAGAGACGTTTACACCGAACACGAATTTCACAACAAAATAAATGAAACAAATGTAACTTCCGTCTGCTGCGAAAAAAATAATAATAAATCACAGTGCTACACAAACAACTCGTTTTTTATCCCGTCTAGTGTATTAAAAAATAACAATTAAGCAAAGTCCTACACACACACGCAAATCGTTTTCAATACCGTCTACTGCATTAAAAAACACATTAATAAAAACAGAAAGCTACACAAGCACACGCAGCTCGTTTTCTGTACCGTCAGCTGCAATTAAAAATTTAAAAAAATCTAAAGTTCTACATACATACCCAACTCATTTTCTGTACCGTCTGGGGCAATAAAAAAAAACCACGACTCGTTTTCTGTCGTATTTTCTTCCAGAAATCGTCACAACACGTCGCAGACGAGGGAAGAGAGAAAAACACACATTTGTTCGAGGGTTTATTGTAAAAAATTAATGTTCCGGAGCTACAACACAATTCTTACGAGTCAACACATATATCTTTATTTACCTTACAGTCTCTACTATCGCTCTGGGTTTGGTGTCTGGCCGACAAGTTGGCCAGACTCGCAACACATACTTGCGTTCAAAAATAGTCAACTTAGAGCTACATAGTATGCGAATGCCGCCGTCAGCGCACACCACTCTGACACTATAACGCCCACTCCGATAGGGCGTACCCATTCCAAAATAGCAAGTGCCCACTCGGATAGAGCATGCCCACTTGGACAGCCAACGCCCACTCATATAGCGCATGCCCACCTTAATACTCAGTACCCACTTTAGGAGTGGGTCACGCATCCCGAAAGATGGGCACCACGCACCGCACCAACACACTTCAAGCAGACCGGCCCATATTTTCCCAGCCCCCAAACGACCGCCTCAGCAGCAATGGTATCAACTCAGGCCCTAGTACCACACGGCACCCAGCGAGGCGTGTGGTAAAACGAGTTACGTGTACCGCTGTCACACCTTCCTCTGTGTGCAGCGTGAGGTGAAGGTACAGGGAGGTGGTCTCAAATCCATTTTCATGTCCATGCTGAGAATGAATTCGTGTATCTCATCTCCATGAGATTCCATGACATGAGATTCTTGTATCTCATCTCCATGAGATTCCATGACATGAGATTCTTGTATCTCATCTCCATGAGATTGCATGACATGAGATTCGTGTATCTCATCTCCATGAGATTGCATGACATGAGATTCGTGTATCTCATCTCCATGAGATTGCATGACATGAGATTCGTGTATCTCATCTCCATGAGATTGCATGACATGAATGACATGAGATTCGTGTATCTCATCTCCATGAGATTGCATGACATGAGATTCGTGTATCTCATCTCCATGAGATTGCATGACATGAGATTCGTGTATCACATCTCCATGAGATTGCATGACATGAGATTCGTGTATCTCATCTCCATGAGATTGCATGACATGAGATTCTTGTATCTCATCTCCATGACATTACATACACGAGTTTTGCGGTCGCGAAATAGTCTCAAATCCGTTTGAATAGAAATGATATACACGGATTTTAAGTTCGCTGAATTTTGAAGCCGTTTTCTGTTTTTGTTTTTAAAGCGGCGCTTTGTACCGTATGATTCCAGGGGACTCAACCACAGAAAAATTCGTAGAATTTTCAGTATTACTAAAGCTGACGCACACCGCAGGAACGTCAGCGCATAAATTCAAACGGCACATGAACGTAAAAGGAGAGTTGCAATGAGTATTTTGACAAAACCGATCCCATCTGGCCATCCTAAAATGATATTTGGCAGTGAACAGCGCCCTGCGTGAGATTCCCTTACAATCGACCAATGGGAAATTTGATCTGACATCCATATGCACTGCTTTGAGTGGTGAACCTATTAGCCAACATGAGAGATCCAACTGTAACTCCGACGCGTTGCCACTCAGCGGCATACAACAGCACCTTCGTCATCTCTGATACCATGAAGGGGAAACAGAAGAAACACGCGTTGCCACTCAGCGGCATACAACAGCACCTTCGTCATCTCTGATACCATGAAGAGGAAACAGAAGAAACACGCGTTGCCACTCAGCGGCATACAACAGCACCTTCGTCATCTCTGATACCATGAAGGGGAAACAAAAGAAACACGCGTTGCCACTCAGCGGCATACAACAGCACCTTCGTCATCTCTGACACCCGGAAGTAATACTCGCACAAAAATAGCATTATTTCATCGCTTAAAAAAATTGCCCAGATCTCTGCCATGTTTACTTCGGGGGCAAGGCCGGCAACACTGCCCCCCCTTTGCCCCCCCCCCCCTCTCCTCGCCAAAACAAGACTTACGCAATAAATAATTAATGGACGGGACGGAACCGAGCTACTTGGAAGTAAAGAATTATTAAACGAAACATTTATTAAAACGCACAGCAACCACAGCTGGCCCCAGTCGAGCTGCCTCTGTCTGTACCACTGGTACCATAAGAACTAGTCAATCATTATTGATACCACCATTACTAAAACTAGCATTACTGGTACCAGTATTATTACTAGTATGATTGGTACCAGCGTTACTGGTACAACTGGTACCAGCGTGACTGGTACCAATATTACTAGTACTAACATTATTACTAGCATGACTGGTACCAGCATTTCTGGTACTAGCAGTACTATTACCAGCATTTCTGGAACTAGCATTACTATTACCAGTATTACTGGTACCACCAACAATCACAAACCATGACCATGCGAGGCAAGTCAAAACAAAAACAACAAATTCTGCCCACAAGGCCGGCAGAAGAACAACCTCTTCGTGAATTTCGCCATAGAAATTTCTACCGGATGACCAGAAAGACATAGCACCGTGAAGACATATACATACATATATATTTGATACATAGATAATTTAAAATATATTTTAGTTATTATTGCTATCATTGTGTTGGAGAATCATCACCTTATCCATTCCAAGAAACGTTTCGGAAACTGCGTTGCGTGTCACACAGCGTGCGTTGCGTGTCACACAGCGTGTGTTGTGTGTGTCACACAGCGTGTGTTGTGTGTGTCACACAGCGTGTGTTGTGTGTGTCACACAGCGTGTGTTGTGTATAGGCCTGTGTACCAATAGTATCCCACCCTTTATTACTGAGTGAGAAGAAATCCTGGCTTTATATAAAGAGACAATTGTTACATCTTCAAATATTAACCCCTACACACACAATCTATATGCATCTTATCACTATTTGTAACCTCTATATATATTTTGACCACTTACGATGCTCGTACATAGTGACAATTTGCAGCCTACACGCATTTCTTGATCATTTAAAATCCACTTCATACAAATATTCCTTATTCCCACTTTCTTACGACTTTCAAGTAGTAACCAATATTCATAATTGACACCTGCTTACAATATTTCAGTCGTAACCAATATTCATAATTCACACCGTCTAATAACTTTCAGGTCATACCCAATATTCGTAATTCGTACCTTCTTACAACTTTTAGGTCGTAACCAATATTCGTAATTCACACCTTACAACTTTTAGGTCATACCCAATATTCACAATTCATACCTGCTCACAACTTCCAAGTAGTAATCACACACTTCCCTAGCATGACCACGTATGACGTCACACATAGTAACCAATCAGAGCGCCGCATGCTCCTCCTTTCATATATATTTGATCTCTAATCGAAAGACAAAATAATGATAAAACCAATGGAATAATAGAAACACCGGTTACATAATGGAAATACCTGTGGAGTTATAAAATAATAGCAAAACCATTAAAGTAATGGTAACACATTTAAACTATCAAATATTGGAAACACATCAAATAATGGGAACATTCTTAAAGTAAAGTAATGGTAACATCTAAAAAGTAATGGTAATACGGAGTGAATGATGGCAGAAGCATCGCATTAAATAATGGGAGGAAACACATACTAAATTATGGTAGGAAACTCCTATAAAGTAATGGCAGAGAACGTCTATTAAATAATGACAGGACACACCTACTAAGTAATGGTAGAAAACGTTTACTAAATAATGGAAGGAAACGATCATCAAATCATGGTGAGGAACGTCTATTAAATAATGGTGGGACACACTTTTCAAATAATGGTAGGAAACGCCTATCAAATAATGGTAGAGAATGTCCATTAAATAACGGTAGGTGCGATCCATTATCAAACCAACGTTTAATTTGACAAGACGGTCCCACTTGTGTCGGCGCTGTTTCCTCAATGGTGGCAGCAGCTCACGTCTCAGCTCACGTCCTATTGTTCAGAGTATGTTTGTGAAAAACATACTTTGAACTATCGGTTTTCTTGTCGGGAATATTGTTCAAAGAAAGTTTATGAAGAATTTACTTAGAAAAATTTCATAATGTGATTGTGGAAACAAATCGGCTGAACTGACGGCGTTCAACAAAAAAAAAACATGTAACTAATTTACAGAGGCAAAAGATTCATTATATTAAATCCTTAACACGTTCACTGCGTTTCCGCGGCTGTTAACGGTTGGTTTTGTTAGGTTGTAAGTAGCAGAATTGGGAAATCGGTTTTCCAGCTTGAATAAGTTTTTATTCTTCCCAATGAATATGAAAAACACAATTGCACGATAACATCTTTTCTCGTATGATAGCAATTATTTTTTATAAATATCGCGAAACAGATCAAATGTCGTGAATATTTATACCGATACGTAAGTGAGCAATTTACCCGTTGGTACACATGTGGCCCAATACGCAGGGAACGTGTTAAGAATAGCAATGTCCCATTTTGCGCGTGAGAAAAAGAACGTGATGGAAAATCCCAATGTTAACAACCTATGTTAACAATTTACACGTGTGCCACTATGCAAATTGCTCATTCACGTGCTGGTATAAAAGGATGACATTTCATGTTTCGCAACCTTTTTAAAAAATAACTTATCATACGAGGTGAAATGTCATGTATTTGCAATTGTGTGCAATTATGCAATCTAAAATATTTGCAATTATGCATCACAATTATGCATTATCAGATTAGATGTTAAATTAGTCTTTCACTAACCGCAAGGAAGGAAGAAGGCACCATTAAATGTGGAGTTGAGGGAACGCGGAATCTATGCACAAGGTGCGTAGAAACTGTGAGTAGAGAAAGAAGTTTATGAAACAAGAGAAAACTTGAAGAAAAACGTAGTAAGTCCTGAAAAACAGAACAAAAAACCGAAAAAAATGCATAACAAAACTTCCGTATTTGCACAGAAAGAAGGCCTACCTAACGTTCAACTCGGGAGTTCACACCTCCCTGCTGGGTTCAGAAGACGGGGGGTTACACATCAACACGTTCGCCACGTCTTGGGCCATAGGTGTCCCAATCGGGAAATTTCAAATTTACGTTCTGCTATACATAAATGACATTTCATCTGTTTCACGGCCTTTTTAATGAAAAACTGTTATCATACGAGGTGAATTTTTATCGTGCAATTGTATTTTCATATTTCTTGGTAAGGATAAAAATGCATTCGATCAGGAAAGTCGATTTTCCCATCGTGCTACCCCCAACCTAACCAAACCAACCGTTAACAACCGTGGTGATTGTACTCAAGTAACGTAAAAGAAACAACCTACAAACCACCTCGGTTGAATCTCTGTGGTTTTGCATAATACGGATTGATTAACTGGCACAGAACACCATTTACTTCTGTTGAATTTCTGAAGTTTCACGTTACACAAGCACATAAACTGGCACGGAACACATCTACTTTCATTACTAAGAGCACCAACGAGTTCAGGCTTTCAACTCTGTGCTCGCGAAGAAAAACATGACACAAGAGTTCTCAAAAATTGAAGCGCCTCCAAAGTTCAAGATGGCAAACCGTAAAAGTTTCCAGTGAGAGTACAGGAACATTGTAAGCCTTCATCAGTGAGAGGTGGGTAGGTTTGAAGAGTGGGGGGTAAATTCCGTGGACTTTTGAGAAATATGCGCAAGAAACTTCACTCGGCAACGGCCAAATTGTTTTGCTTTAGAATGAAATATCACGGTAATTTCCCTCAATTTATCATTCATGGAACGCAATACGCTGTGAACTTTATATCCAAGTATTTAGAATATAAGAAAGATGCGAGTGATTTTTTTTCAAACGTCTTTCAGAAAAGACGATGGCCGATAATGGGTTAGGCTTCTGGAAGGGAGAAAAATTGATTTTAAAAGGAGAAAGGCCGTTCTTCATCTCCCTGTTTCACACGCTGCCTTTCTCCTTATAAAATAATTTTTATCCTTTTACGCCTTTCTCATTTTAAAAATTATTTTACATTGATTAAAATTATTTTAAAATGAGAAAAGCCATCCTTCATATCTCTATTTCACACGCTCCACAAAGGCGCTCAAACACACACACACACACACACAAGGCGCGGAAAATAAAGCCTAAACCCGAACTTACGTCAAGTCCTACACTGGTCACCGATCGCTGACTGTAACAGCTATACGAAGAACATTTGGTATGTGGGCTACAATGCCCAAACCGACACGATTTCTCTTCAAAATATTTCGCACACTCAACCAAAAACAATGAAGACAAATTTTTCAAAAGAAAAGGTACAAATTTTATTTGAGGAAAAAGTACTACAAAACGCTAGTTTTTATAAAGATTTTCAACTTATAGCATTGTGATGGGAGACAATTCTTGCCCTGAAACGGCTCAAAAGTCTCATTACGGAAATACAGGTTACCTACACACAGCACCGGGAACACAGCACGGTACACAGTGAGATACAGAACGTGGGTGAGATAGCTTGTATCTGAGTACTGTGTAAATGCTACACGCAATACAGTCACGGGCTGATGCTCACAGTGTTGCACACAGGTGAGCAAAACAGTCCCCAGTAGACAACACATCAACCCCCAGTACACGACATAACTTGCCACCAGTATACGACACAACAAATCCCAGTAGACAACATAAGTTCCCAGTACACGACACAGCAACTCCCAGTAGATGACACAAGTCCCCAGTAGATGACACAAGTCCCCAGTAGATGACACAAGTCCCCAGTAGATGACACAAGTCCCCAGTAGATGACACAAGTCCCCAGTACACGACACAACCACCCCCAGTAGACGACACAACAACCAACACACACTGCCAATTTGCCCCACCAAATTTGCAAGCAAGCATCGATTTCCTTCTCAAGCGCGGTGATCCCTTTCAAGACCTACTCCTTTCCATCAAACTTTTACACTTGATCAAAAACTCCAGCCTCGCCAGCTTGACAAACCCGGAGTCGAAGTGTGGTGTATTTCTGCTCTGGGTCTGGCAAGACTACCAGGGTCTCGGAACACGGTGAAGCTACGAAAGTTTATGATGGTTGTTATGGCCCAAGTATGTTAGAAAATAAGCAAATTGGTGATCTTAAGGTGCAAGTATGTTGGAAAACAAGCAAATTGGTGATCTTAAGGTGCAAGTGTGCTGGGAAAGAAGTAAAAGGGTGATCTTAAGGTGCAAGTATGCTGGGAAAGAAGTAAAAGGGTGATCTTAAGGTGCAAGTATGCTGGGAAAGAAGTAAAAGGGTAATCTTAAGGTGCAAGTATGCTGGGAAAGAAGTAAAAGGGTGATCTTAAGGTGCAAGTATGCTGGGAAAGAAGTAAAAGGGTAATCTTAAGGTGCAAGTATTCTGGAAAAGAAGTGAAATCCGGATTTTACAGTGCAAGCATGATAGAAAATGAGAAAAATCGTGATTTTATGGCGCAAGTATGCTAGAAAACCAGCGAAATTGGCAAATTTAAACGAGAATACGACTAGCCAGGATCTCAAAATATATTAAGGTTATGACAGATAATTGATTTATATTATATTTATTACGGTGTAAGAATGCTAGAAACATCGCAAAAAATTTCGATTTTTGCCCAAAAACCAGCCATGAGATTAGATGTTAGTTAAAGCCTTCTTAACCACAACTAAAACGTTCCAAAGACAGAAAGGACGAAGGCACCATTTGGAATGGAGTTTAGGGAACGCAGAATCTATGTACAAGGTGCATAGAAACGGTAAGTTGTTAAAGAAGTTCATGAAACAAGATAAAAGTTGAAGAAGAAAATAGTAGGCGCTGAAAAACAGCACGGCAGTGAACCGAAAAAAGATGGTCCTTACAAAAAAATGTAATTTTAACAAAAAGAAGGACTACCTAGCTCTCATCTCGAGACCTCACATATTCCATCTGAGAAACCTAATTTCCATAGATACAATAGTTATATCCCCCTGAGGGGACAGTCTGAATTTAAAATCCACTTCACTGAATTGTTTAAAATCCACTAACAATACAGTGGAAAAATTGAAGTGTACTTCTTCAATTCTTATACTTCCCCCACGCGGCACAAACCCGGGCCAGATTTTCCCACCCATCAGGTCTTCGCAGCGGTACATCTGGCAACGAAACTTATTCCATCGACTTCACTATTTTACGTGATGTTTTTACGGGGAAAATCCTGCAGCTTGAGCCCTTCCCACCTAAAATTTCAGGACCGAGCATTAACCAACCAAACATAAACTTCAATATTTGTTTAAAAAACTCAAATGCTATAAATATAAATCTGATAAGTCAGCAAGTAACACAGCCGAGCCGAGAGAACTTCCGCAGCTGGCTGTGCCGCCAAGTGGACGAGGAAACTTCCGCAGCCGGTTGCACCGGCGCACAAACACCTCACAATATTCTCACCACACTATTACCACCCCAACGTTCTCACCACACTATTACCACCCCACAATATTTTCCCCCCTAATATTCTCTTAACAACATTACCACCCCAATACTCTCCCAAAAATATTTCCACCCCAACATTCTCCCCACAATTTTACCGCCGCAATATTCTGAAGAGCTTCACGTTTATTTGTCACTTGGAAGACAAGACGCGCGAGGTGCTGGGACCAACATCGAACACGTTGCCCTCGCTGGGTGCGTCACACGAACAGGGAGGTGCGGGACACACACATCACAGCCTTACATTAACGAGGGGAGCTACATAGCCTAGGGACACCTCGCTACGCTATTGTCTACTTCACGGCTCCCAGGCGCAGCTTTTGCCGCGCCCAAATGATCCAACTCGCCTCATTTCGAGCCCGAAATGGTCGAGTTCGACGTTGTGATTGACCGAAATGCTTCAATTTGATGTTGTGATTCACCAAAGTTGTCGAATTTGACGTTGTGATTGGCTGAAATGGTCGAGTTCGACGTTGTAATTGACTGAAATGGTTGAATTTGACGTTGTGATTGGCTGAAATGGTCGAGTTCGACGTTGTAATTGACTGAAATGGTTGAATTTGACGTTTTGATTGGCTGAAATGTTTGAATTTGACGTTGTGATTGGCCAAAATGGTCAAGTTCGACATTGTGATTGGCCAAAATGGTCAAGTTCGACATTGTGATTGGCCAAAATGGACGAGTTTGACGTCGAGATTGACTGAAATAGTCGAATTCGATGTTGTAACTGGTCGAAATAATTGAGTTCGATGTTATAATTGACGAAATTGGTCGAATTCGACATTGTAACTGACTAAAATTATCAAATATTACATCTCACTAAAATAGCCAAATTTTACATTTCATCAGGCTAAACTAATCAAGTTCGACATTTTTAGCGGGTAAAGAAATCAAATTGGGCTCTTCAACTTGATAAAATATTAAAATTTGACATTTCGTTTTACCAAAATTAATTAATTTAACATTTTCTCCTAACAAAATGATAAAATTCGACGTTTTGCAAAAAAAAATTTGGCCCAGAGAGCAAGACTGTAAAGGCTTCTTCAATCAGGACAGAAAGGCTTCTTAAATCAGGCCATAAAGGCTTCTTAAATCAGGCCATAAAGGCTTCTTAAATCAGGCCATAAAGGCTTCTTAAATCAGGCCATAAAGGCTTCTTAAATCAGGCCATAAAGGCTTCTTAAATCAGGCCATGAAGGCTTCTTAACTCGGGTTATAAAATCTTCTTAAATCAGGCCATAAAATCTTGCAAACTCAGATTATAAAATCTAAATCAGGCCATAAAAGCTTCTTAAATCAGGCCATAAAGAATTGGTATTTTTTAAGAACGATATAAGCCACAAAGATACCCAATTTCCTGACCAATTGTTGGATTTTTCACGTAAAATTTAAGCCAGGAAAAGATACCTGACCATCAGAGTAATTATTACTCAAGAGCGGGCAAAAATTGGACAGTTTTGTTAGGAATGGCGAAGCCAGATCATTTGGGCGCCAAAAGACAGACCTGACAGCCCTGAGCTACCACATGACACGGACAACTGCTGTACACACTAGGCCTAGACAGCTGCACACGCATCTAAGCAAACCACGACGACACGCATGAGGGCGAGTGCACCCAAACCGGTGTGTAGGACGAGTGTAGTTAGGAGGAATGCAGGGGTAGAGTGTAGTACAGAGGAGTCGAGTGCAGCGTAGTGATGAATACCGCACCCAGGAGGTATTGTGGAGAGATACTGTACCCAGGAGGTATGGTGAGAGATACTGTACCCAGGAGGTATATTGTACCTAGGATGCATGGTGAGATGATACTGTACAGGAGGTATAGTAAGAGATACTGTACCGTATAGTGAGATACTGTACAGGAGGTATAGTGAGAGATACTGTACCGTATAGTGAGAGACTGTACAGGAGGTATAGTGAGAGACACTGTTCCGTATAGTGAATGATACTGTACCCAGGATGTGTGGAGATATTGTACCTAGGATGTATGAGTTACTGTACTAGATGTATAGTGAAAGACACTGTACGATATAGTGAGAGACACTGTACTGTGTAGTGAGAGACACTGTACCCAGGAGGTATAGTGAGAGATACTGTACTGTGTAGTGAGTGATACTACCCAAGATGTATAGTGAGAGACACTGTACTGTATAGTGAGACACTGTACTGTGTAGTGAGAGACACTGTACGCAGGAGGTACGCAGAGAGAGAGTGACACTATGAAGGGAAGGCAAGCAACAATAGTGGGTGCTGCGACAGGCGTAGTACAGGGGAGAGATAACACTATTTACCAGCTTGGCACAACGACAACGCAGAAAAACAAATGAAATAATATGTCACTAAACAATATTTTATACTTCATTTCATTCATATGACAAATGAAATAATTTTTCATTCATTTTCATACGAAATAAATTTCTAAAACAAATGAAATAGTTCATATGTTTTTGAATGAAATAGCATTTCATGTGTTTTTGAATGAAAAAAAAAAAACAACTCGTGGATGTCATCTCCAGCGGGGTTTACTTAGAACGCGTCCCCACGGAAGTGTGGGGTGTGTACTGTGGGGGTGTGGGGTGCGTGCTGTGGGTGTGTGGGGTGTGTACTGTGGGGGTGTGGGGTGCGTGCTGTGGGTGTGTGGGGTGCGTGCTGTGGGTGTGTGGGGTGCGTGCTGTGGGTGTGTGGGGTGCGTGCTGTGGGTGTGTGGGGTGCGTACTGTGGGTGTGCACGCTCCCCAGTGCGGCACTCTCAGGCCACAGCTCCGCACACCGCGGGGTCAGGTTGTTGTCGGAATAAAGGCTATTTCACAGGAAACGTTTTCCTCTATATGAAGTTTTTTATTCGGGATTAAGGTTATTTTACAGGAAATGTTGTTCTCGAAATTTAGTTTTTTTAAGAATAAAGGACTTTTAGGCATTAAGATTTTTTCGGAATCAAGGTTTTTCGTTAAAATCAAGAATCAAAGGTTGTTTTTGGAACCACTAATTCTTCCGGGTGGAAGTATTTTTGGAACGCTTACACAGGGTAACCATGGTTTCAAATTTGCCTGAAACTTGTATAAAATCACTTAGATGATCTGGAAGAAGAAAATACCAATTTCTCTCAGCGATGGCTGAGGAACACATTCAACTACAATCGAATTAAGGATAAAATCTTCTCTGAAAAATTTCCATGTAGGTGTTGGGTAAATCTTTTCAAACATTCTCATTTAAATTTTGGGCAAATCTTTCTTTCAAACATTCTTATACAATTTTTGGGCACATCATTTCAAACATTCTCACTTCAATTTTAGGTCAATCCTTCTTTCAAACATTTTCCTTTCAATTTCGGGTCAATCCTTCTTTCAAATATTCTCATTTCAATTTTAAATAAATCCTTCTTTCAAATATTCTCATTTCAATTTTAAATAAATCCTCCTTTCAAACATTCTCATTTCAATTTTAAATAAATCCTTCTTTCAAATATTTTCTCATTTCAATTTTAAATAAATCCTCCTTTCAAACATTTTTCTTCAAATTTTGGATCAAAAATAAACTACGCACAAACGCATTGATTTTACACAAAAATTCTAAAATCACACAATAAATACTTTCAAAAACACAAGAAAACGGTGCACGCTGACTAGAGCGTGGCTCCACTTCAGAAGCCCACACTTTTCATTCGACGACTCAGTTTAATTTGTAAACACAATTTCATCTACGAATACAGTAATATCTGAAAACACAATTTCAATTAGGAATACAATTTCATTTAATCACATAGGAGTACAATTTCATTAAAAACACAGTTTCATTAAGATATACAATTTCATAGAAATAAAACTTCATTTGGAAATGCAATTTCATAGAAACCCAAGTTCCTAGAAACAGAATTTCTTAGAAACACAATTTCCTCTGAAAACACAATTTCAATTAGGAATACGAATCGATTTCAGAACACAATTTCATTTAGAAACACAAATCAACGTGAAAAGCAATTTAATGTTACAAAACAGCACATTTCAAACACTAGAACAAAACCCGCATGGTCGGAGCGCCATGTACTTCTGGCGCTGTACTCCTGTCGGTGTCCGCCACGTGAAATGCGGCTCTAACTCCCCGTGGACTTGATCGGTCCAATTATTTTCTTTAGACTATAGAATAGTTCAACACGGCAACTGCTGAGGGGTTAATGTTCAAATTGAAAGCCATTCAATTGAATTACAAAGTCAGAGGGTCAATGTTCAAATTTAAGTCAACTGAATGCCATTAAATGAAATTTTGATCAATTCAGCATTTCAAACCCAGATTGCGGGGTCGCCTAACACCGCAACTGCTGTGGGTTAACATGAAGTTCAATGTTCAACTCAAAGTAAAGTGAAGTCTATCAATGATCATTCAATTGAATCCTAAAGCGATGAAAAAATTAAAACACATACAGCAATAATTACATATTCTTTTCATAGAGTAGGTAACCAAACGCAACTTTTCAAAAAATAAATTTCACACCTATTCATCTGTCAAATCTAAATTCACGATATAGAAAACACACTTCGAAATCTAAAATGATACTCTTAATATTTCTTTTTTATATTGAATTCTAAATACTAAATATATCATTTAAATACTGAATACTGAGTACTCAATTTTGAAAATAACAAACATTAAATGGATCGTGCTATCGCTTCATTTTGATCAAGTATTCATGAAATTTGAGTTTTTGACCCCTATTGGTTCAAGCGCATCATGAAAATCTCCTCAGTGACCACCGGTGGGTCACACCGCACTTGTGTTCAAATAACCCAACTTTAGAGTTGATCCAGCGCTCACACGCAACACAAAAGCAAGAGGAGGTAAAGAAGAGTTAATTTAAAAGCTTCAATTTCTTCAACTTGAATTAAACAAAAACTCCACTTCCACAGCACAGAATGTCATCTTACGCTTAGTTAAACTGTCCATATTGAACATCGTCATTTTTGTGAAATGTTTCAAACGCCAAACATTAACACCACACAATGTAAATTCACATAACTGTTGAAATATTCAATGATGTTGACAGACTTGAGTAATTACCGAACAAATGGTGTCGCATACGTCAGAATAGGAAAGAAAACGAGATAGAGGGGAACGAGTTACACTCACCATTCAGGACTCTAACGGCTACTACATACTCGAATACTTTCTACTAATTATACGCTCTACAGAACATCTTTACAGGCTAGAAAACTACAAAAACTAGTTAGTTACATGTGATCAGCAAAAAGTTTGGCATTCTAGAAACAGCGCGATGAGGAGTTACAATACACAGTAGAGCTCGAGTGTGTTCCCTGGTGTAAGATGTACAGATCTCCTCGACACCTGGAATGGTTCGTGACTTTCAACGTCAGTGAGCAGAGCAGGACAAAATCCTTGGCTTAAATGGAATAGTTTTCATTCTATCGACTGACCATTGATTTGAAATGGTTCGTAACTTCCAACGTCAGTGAGCAGAGCGGGACAAAATCCTTTGCTTAAACGGAATACTTTTTCATTCTATTGACTGACTATTGGCCTGAAATGGTTCGTAACATTCAACGTCAATGAGCAGAGCGAGACAAAATCCTTTGCTTAAACGGAGTGCTTTACTTATTATTCTAAGCCCTGCCCACGATCTGGCACACGGAAGGCATTCGAGGACAATTCACAAGCCCCTGCTACATCGATGAAACCTTAAGCGCTTGGAGGAGAGAAAGTGAAACTTTGACCAGCATAACCCAAATGTACCATGTTAACAGCAATTGGAAATTTACCCAGCAATGAACTTTCATTCAGGGGATTGAATCCGAGTTTTCCCTTAGCGCGAGTGAACAAACTACATACGATGTTCAGCATATCCTTGTTCAACATATCCTACATATGACGTTCAGCTTGTCTTACGCATGATGTTCAGCATATCCTACACATGATATTTAGCATATCCTACACATGATGTTCAGCATATCCTACCTATGATGTTCAACATATCCTATACATGATGTTCAGCATGTCCCACATATGTTCAGCATATCCTACACATGATGTTCAGCATATCCTACATATGATGTTCAACATATCCTATACATGATGTTCAGCATGTCCTACATATGTTCAGCATATCCAACATATGACGTTCACATATCATACATATGATGTTCAACATATACTTCATAAAATGGTTAACATGTCCCTACCTATGATGTTCAGCATATCCAACATGTGATGCTCAACATATTTGACATATGACGTTCAACATACCCAACATATTCCGCACACGATGTCCAACATATCCCACACACGATGCTCAACATACCCTACATACGAAGCTCAACATGTCCTACATGTGATGCTCAACATATCCTTTGGCATTCTTGAGGGTGCGCGCGCTGTTGATGGAGTTGAGCAGCGAGTCGGACTTGTGCGGCCCGATGTAGACGCCGCCTCTCGTCACGTCCCCCATCTTGATGAGCAGGCCGTCCGAGCTCGACCGGACGATGGACAGAACATTACCGTTAGTAGACGTGGACGAATCACAGTGGCCTGAGACGACAGTGGCTTCCGCTGAGTTCGTGATGATATGTCCGTTGGTCTCCTTACTAGGGAGCTTAAAGCGTAGAGTTGGAGTGCCTATTCTATTGGTTCCGTTAAAACTAGAGCTTTTCCTAATGATGTGGATTTGAGCGGGGGCTGAGAGAGGGCGCCTTGGGCTTTTATCGTACTTGGAACTCGACGGAGAGGAGCTACTCGAACTCTTTAAGACACCTCGTGGTTCGGAGGGTGAACGTTTCCGGTATGGACTTGGCACTTTAGGGCTGGATTTATCCGAGTACTTCTCGCGACCAGACACTCTGGCTGCAGCGGAGTGTCTTCGGAGGCGAGAAGGACTCGTACGCTGGGGCTTGCGGCAGTTGAACTTCGTGGGAAGCGAAGGACTCGACCGACCGACAGCGTTCGGCAGCGAGCTTGAGGGACATGAAAAAGGAGACGATGGGCCGTCCGAGTCTCGGTCGATGTTGCGGAGGCTCGGGGGACTGGAAGAAGTGATGTCGCATTCCTTGATGGGCGATAAATGAGGCACAACACTTGACCGCAATCGCCGGCGGGTCGTCCGAGGAGGGCGAGGAATCGCGACCAAATGCACAGTGATATCACCATCTTCATCCTTACAGGAAACAGAGTCACTGGGCACAGAAGACACGGACCGACTGACGGTCCGAAGAGACCGGTCGTTTATCTTCGGGAGGGTGGGGACGGAAGATGTGCGGGCAGAGGCAAGACCTCTTGGGGACAGCTGCTGAGCGCCCTGCTTGTGATGGACCATAAGATGACGGCCTCCCAAAAGATGTCGAGTGTCGTCGGCAGGAGTGGAGGGATTGGAACGAGGAGATACGGTGCCTGGACTCGTGGTGGTTGTGCTGGGTGGGTCAGGAGACGACAATAACGCAGTGTCAGTCGTCGACGACGGCGTGATTTGGTTGTTCATAGGACGAGAGTTACCAATGCTCCAGCCACACGTGGCTCCGTCGCGCGTTGGGTCCGTGCGACCGCCAAACGAGTTGGCGGAATTGGACGCGGCGAGACTCGTGCCACGGATATACTCGTACGTCGTCAAGCCGAGAATAAGCAGATACACGTGGAATGCCACCAAATGGATGAGCAACACACCCGCGATTAAGGCGATAGAGAAGAGAGTGGAGAGCAGGCCTATGAACGCCCCGTCGTACACGCGCGCACCGAACACCTTAAAATGGCAGTATGGAGATCCGGCTTGACACGTGACGTGACTTTCATCTTCCTCTTCAGTAGGCGAAGTTATGGTGGGGATGCCATGCTCCCATGGAGCCAAGTACTGGCGATTGAAGTAATAAAGAATGATCTCAGAGAGACAAGTCGCCATGACGAGAAGACAGGAAAGAATCGCAGTGACCACAGTGGCCAAGAAGACCCTGTAGTTGCGACGCCCAATGCAGTTGTTGAGCCACTTGCAGTGATGGTCGAACACATCCACGCATTTGTTACACGAGCTGCAGTGCTTCGTGCGGGCCGAAGTGATGGTGATGTTGCACAAATGACACCGACCGTTCTCGATGACGTGAGCGTGGAGGGAACGATCAAACTCGGGTACGAGTTTCTTGTCCGCGCGAGCGCGAAGAGAAGGATGAGCAGGATCGAGAGCGAGGGCAGTGGCATGCGCCACAATGTGCGCCAAGAACAAAGTGGCCGATGCCGCGGCCACGGGCGCCACAAAGTTCGAATGGAGAGCAGGAACCACAGCCCCATACATGAGAGCGATGATCACCACCACCACGGCCCAACCAACCACCTGCTGGGGGTGTAGGGGCTTTTGAAGGCCGTGGACACGCCGGTGTCGTCTCACCACCACCCCACCCCCGCTGCCGCCGCCGTGCGTCTCTTTCTTCCACAGCCAACCGTCCTCACCCATTTCCGCCTCGCTGGATTTTGGTTTTCAACATCGGCAGGTCCACCTCCATCACTTCTTCTCCAGCCACCATCAGTTGCGACCGTCACTCAGAAAAGTTCTTCACAACAAGTCTACCATGGGCACATTCATCCTCTCACGAGGAACGCTGAACACGGTTACGCTTTCGCAAGTTCGCGATCAGTTTCTTCTAACGCCATCACCAATTTCATCAACACCAATTTCATTCTACACATAGCATCTTAGGTTGTGAGGTGCGTTGCGAAGACTCCATACTTCAAAAAATTAAACGCTATTTGGTTCTTATGCATACGAATCAATACACCTCACTAAAAATGACCATTGTATTATTGTTGACCATTAAGTTATTGGAAATGACCATTAAGTTATTGGAACGGACGGAAGAGTAATCAACTGCATTAACCAGCTTGAGTGTTTTACGTCACCATTTGATACGAGCAACAATTCTAAAGTCCTAGCCAAGTAGAGTAGACTGATCTGTCAGATTTTTGCAACACTTTCAAGAACAGGGAAACTTAAAGCAAGCAGCACATCCTACGTGCAAGAAACCACCACAGCTGATGGTTGAGAGACAAAAACACCAGGTCCTACCAATGGTTGGCGGTTAAGCACTCGAAGCACGCAATTCAAGCACCCGGCACTCCACGCACTTCACAGTACCTGAAAAGGAGGAAAGAAGGTACGTTAGAGAAGAGAAAACTATCAAGAGATTCAAGAAATTCCGTTCAAAACCAGTGTTCGGTGACAAATACTATGGAACAAAAAGCCTACAACACATAGTTTTTGAACGATATTATAAATAAAAATGCCAAGATACACCTCTTAAATGAGATCATTATTTATTTAGGAAAGTCAATGAATAAAAATTTCTGGAACGTTTCGACCTCCAGGGTCATTTTCAACCTGAAAACAAGTAGAAAAAACTAGTCAAATTTACATCAATCATGGAAGAAGAAAAGCTAAAAAAAGGTACGTTATTTATAATTCGAACATGCAGAAAGTAGACCATTTAGAAACATCCATATCTTTGAAAGATTTTGAAAGATCCATATCTTTAAACATCCATATCTTTGAAAGATATATCATGTGTCGGTATAACTCAGCACTGGAATGTACTGTGCCCAGTATCATGTACAGGGGCACACTTTTCATGGTACCATGCACTGAGAGATGCTGTACACAGCCCACAGTAAGATTCAACACGTTTCCTGCGAAGGGACCCACCGGTGGTCACTGAGGGTATTTTCATAACGCCACAGACTGACCTGTAGTCACGAACTCAATTTTTATAAATACTTATATGAGCTAAATAATGTTTGCTATTTTTAAAATTGCCACATACAATTGAGTTTTTATTTAAAATGAGTATTGAACTTGAGTTTAGCCCATCGCAATTGAAGTGTCAAGTGCCGCAGGACCTGGTGAGAAGAGAAGTCCAGGACGGCAGCCTTGATTACAACCGCACAACAATGCCAACTATTCAAATTAAAACCCAATGCTGAGTTACATGTTTACACATTAGATTAAATATACGAGACATAATTTCATCCGCACGGAACTTCAATGAGTTTACATTTAGCCTGTGAATAACACGTGATACGCATGTACATATTGCAGGTACGTATCAATGTTAAATATTATTGGTGTATTCAACTGCTGCCTACCAATATTAAATCTTATTTGTGTATCAAACTGGTGCGTCTCTATATTAAATACTATTGCTGTATTATACTGGTGCATATATACGTTAAACATCATTGGTGTATTAAACTGGTGCGTATCTACATTAAACATTATTGGTGTATTAAACTGGTGCTTATCTACATTGAATATTATTGCTGCATTATACTGGTGCGTGCCAATATCAAACATTACCCCAACAAAACCTGCGGTCTAGCACCTTACAATTAAACACAAAACCACACGATGTCAACCCAAACACAAGGGGGCAGACATTTACAATGGCTAAACGTCAGGTTTGACCACGATTGGTAGCTTATTTTTAGTTTGCGATGCATTTTTTTCACATAGTAGGAGAAGTACCGATAATTGAGTACATGCAGCAAATTCGAGAGTAACCCGAAAATTGGTACAGCGATTGATTGATTGATTAAAAGTGAGTTTTAGCCTCCCAGACCACAACAAAAATGTTCAAAGAGAGGATGGATGAAGGCACCATTTAGTATGGAGTTAGGGGAACGCGGAATCGACGCACAAGGCACATAAAAGCAGTATGCTGTGAAAAAAGTCCATGAAACAAGATAAAAGTTGAAGAAGAAAGTAGTAGGTGCTGAAAAACAGGACAGCAGTGAACCAGAAAAGCATGGTCTGTAACAAAACAAAAAACCAATTCTATTCCAACAAAAAGATGGCCTACCTAACCCTTGGCTGACCTCACATAGTCCTCCTATGAGCGCTAATTCCCACAGATACATTAGTTGTATCCCCCTGAGGAGAATCAGAACAGAGGCCTGGCAGGGTTAATATGGTCCATTAACCACATTTTAATAACCTACGTCCAATAATTTAGGGTAAACCAATAATTAAAGTAACCATTAACCAATAATTCAAGGTAAATTATCGTAGTATTTCGTCCTAGAGCAAATTAATTTTC
Organism: Platorchestia sp. MABIK; assembly: GCA_014220935.1. Taxonomy (NCBI): domain Eukaryota; kingdom Metazoa; phylum Arthropoda; class Malacostraca; order Amphipoda; family Talitridae; genus Platorchestia; species Platorchestia sp. MABIK. The sequence goes on from JACJUY010005872.1 coordinate 29,206, forward strand.
CGTTACCGGGTTTCATGAATAATGATTTGAGGTAAATTACAGTAAAATTATGTTTTAAAATCAACTAATATTAGCCAGGTAAACATGTGAAGGAGGTAGCCTGGCCGGAGAGCGACATAGCGCACGAGGTGTGGGGCAGCGTATATTTATTACGCTATATAGGGAATATTGACGCACAGTGTAGGGCAGCGCAGTGTAGGGCAGCGTATATTTATTACTCTATATAGGGAAAATTGCCGCGCTGTGAACATGTCTCCGGAAGACAAACTTTGTCCCAGCGACCCACCATAAGAGGCTATAAATTACAGGGCAGTGTTGCGACGGAGGGATCGACTCCCACAACACTAACGGCCTGTTCCAGTGACGACCCGTATCGGAATGGCTAGTGACGGGAATGCCCCGTTTCGGGAATGGTTAGTGACAGGAATGCCCCGTATCGGGAATGGCTAGTGACGGGGATGCCCCATATCGGGAATGCCCCGTATCGGGAATGCCCCGTATCGGGAATGCCCCGTATCGGGAATGCCCCGTATCGGGAATGCCCCGTATCGGGAATGCCCCGTATCGGGAATGCCCCGTATCGGGAATGCCCCGTATCGGGAATGGCCAGTATCGGGAATGGCCAGTATCGGGAATGGCCAGTATCGGGAATGGCCAGTATCGGGAATGGCCAGTATCCGGAATGGCCAGTATCCGGAATGGCCAGTATCCGGAATGGCTAGTGACGGGAATGCCCTGTATCGGGAATGGCTAGTGATGGGAATGCCGAGTATCGGGAATGGCTAGTGACGGGAATGCCGAGTATCGGGAATGGCTAGTGACGGGAATGCCCGTATCGGGAATGGCCAGTATCGGGAATGGCCAGTATCGGGAATGGCCAGTATCGGGAATGGCCAGTATCGGGAATGGCCAGTATCGGGAATGGCCAGTATCGGGAATGGCCAGTATCGGGAATTGCCAGTATCGGGAATGGCCAGTATCGGGAACGGCCAGTATCGGGAATTGCCAGTATCGGTAATTTCCTGAAACCACAATTTCTTGAAACGGGATAGGCCACCATTTGGTGTAAGGAGAGCCCCATTATGCATAAGCTGAAGAAGAAAGTATTAAGTGCTGAAAAACAGGACAGCAGTGAACCGAAAATGATGGTCCGTAACAAAATGAAATAACCAATTTTATTTGGACAAAAGGAAGGGCTTCAGGCCTTTAGCTCGGGACCTCACATATTCCCCCTGGGAGAACACAATTTAACGCGTTGAAAAGTGGTGATATTAGCCAGAAAATGAAATTGACAGAAAATATCAGGCACAGGAAATTCCAAATTCACAGAAAATGAAGTACAGAAAATACCAAAACGCGCTGACATTAGCCGGACAACACCAAACTGCCCGCCCTGGCTGCCACGACACCAGCTCCCTCAGACGCCGGGGACGTGAACTTTGAGGCTCTCGCGCCGCGTCAAGCTTTAGTTCTGGCGCTCAACATAACGCGGTACGGGCGCTTCTTAACGAAAAAAGCATGAAAAAAAGAAAGAAGAAAAAAGCAATGGAAAAAAGCAAAAAGGAAAAAAGCAAAGAAGAAAAAAGCAAAGAAGAAAAAAAGCAAAGAAAAAAAGCATGAGGGGAAAAAAGCACGAAAGGAAAAAGTATGACAAGAAATAGCATGAAAGGAAAAAGTATGGGTTAAGAGGGAAAAAGCATGAGAGAAAAACGCATGAAAGAAAAAAGTATAAAGGAAAAAAGCATAAGGGAAAAAAGTACAGGGGAAAAAACATAAGGGGGAAAAAAAGCATGAGGGAAAAAAAGCACAAGGGAAAAACCATGCGAGAAAAGCACGAAAGAAAATAGCATGGAAGATAAACAGCACACTTCCTAAAACTTCATTAGGAAAGTTCCCCTGCACTGGATGCCAAAATTTCTAAATTTGAAGGCCCTTCAAAGACTTTAACAGTATTCATGATAATTTGGTATTCTTAATGCTTCGATTTTATTCTTAAATCGAAGACAGCGGTAGAATCAGCCGACAGCAGAAAAGGAAAACCACACTAAAAGAATTAAACTTTATTTCTGCTAGTAGTTATATAAAAGAAAAACATGACACCGGAAGGCGCGTCGCAACCTTTTGCGCCGGCAGCTGTTGGGGATGCGGGAAGGGGAGGATAAGGGATGGGGAGGAGGGATGGAGGAGTGAAATGTGAGTTAGGGATGGAAGCGTGGAGGAGTAGGGATCAAAGGGGATGGAAGCGTGGGGAGTATGGATCATAGGGATGAAGATCCGAAAGAATGGGGGTGTAGGGATGGAGGGATGTGGGAGTGAAGTAGGAATGTTCGGGACAGGGGAGTGGGGAGCAGGGATCATAGGGATGGAAGCGTGGGGAGTAGGGATCATAGGGATGAAGATCCCAAAGAGTGTGGGTGTAGGGATGGAGGGATGTGGGAGTGAAGTAGGAATGTTCGAGACAGGGAAGTGGGGGAGTAGGGATCATAGGGATGGAAGCGTGGGAGAGTAGGGATAAGAAGGATGGAAGCGTGGAGGTGGAGATCTGTAGGATGGGGGTGAAAGGAATGAGGAAGATAAATGAAGGCTAACAACAGCATAGGGATGAGGGCACTCCCACACAACTCCCCACCCAGGCAATCCCCTCCCCCGTCACGGGGGTGATCTTCGGGGGAGTGTTTCGCCTGGCGAGGTCATGCGACTACGCAGAAACAACCTCATTAAATTACAAAATTATGTACGCTTTGTAATTTTTTATACAACAAAAATGTAAGAGAATATATCATATTTTCACGTGCATTGCATACACCACATTAGTGTTCTGATTATTGAGATACACTTCATCATATACATCAGCCTTACAACTCAAAAGTACTCATCACACATGAGTTTGTTCAAATGAAAACGCACATATCACATATACTTGTTCTCTTGAATGGGAAAATATACTCCACATGGTCTTTATATTATAGCACGTATATCACATCCTCGTTTTTGTCACAAAATGAATGCCACATTTGTCCTTTTCAATATCAAGCAAATAAAACGCGCTCGAAATAATAAAACGCATCAATAAAACACGAGACCAATTCGTAATTCATATATATATGCTACAGCAAGACGGAATGCACGCCAATATGCTCGTCTAACCTAAGCATATCGTCACGCATCATCTCAAAGTTTCATCTTGCACAATAAATTCAATTATCCCCTCAAAACTTTCCTGATTCTATCAAAAAAACAATAATGAAAACAGAAAAATAACAGAGTTTATGAGATAGTAGAGATAAAACGGTTTCTTAGAAACACAAGCTTGAATATAAAGATAATCATAATCTACGGACAACACAACGAACATTTTATTTACTCTCATCAAATCTTGGAAGGACGCATCTCAAAATCTACGGACACTACAACGAATACTTCACTTACTCCCACCACACCTTGAATGGAAATATCTCAAAATCTACGGACACTACAACGAATATTTCACTTACTCCCACCACACCTTGAGTGGAAATATCTCAAAATCTACGGACACTACAACGAATATTTCACTTACTCCCACCACACCTTGAATGGAAATATCTCAAAATCTACGGACACTACAACGAATATTTCACTTACTCCCACCACACCTTGAGTGGAAATATCTCAAAATCTACGGACGCTGCAACAAGCATTTCATTGACTCACCCCACACCCTTGCATAGAAACATCTCTTCCAAAATCTACAGACACTGCAACAAACATTCCGTTTACTCAAGACTCACGACACATATAGACGGAAAGTAACTCCCAAAACCTACGGATATTGCAACAAACATTTAATTTACCGCCAGTGCATCTTGAATGGAAATAAATCCAAACATCTACGGACACTGCAACAAACATTTCATTTACTCCCCCCGCTTCTTGAATAGAAGATTAGATTGGTCGTTAGTTTTAGCCTCCCTACTCGCAGCAACAAATGCGATCCAAAGAGAGGCAGGATGAAAGCACCATTTAGTATGGAGTTAAGGAAATGCAGAAACTACGCAGAAAGAGCATAGAAACAGTAAGTTATGAAAGAAGATTATGAAACAAGACCAAAGTTGAAGAAGAAAGCAGTAGGTGCTGAAAAACAGGACAGCAATGACCCAAAAAAGGCGGCCTTTAACATCACAAAAACATTTTATTTCAATAAAAAAGAAAGCCTACCCAACTCTCAGCTCGGGACCTCACATTGTCCCCTGGGAGCGCAAATTCCCATAGACACAATAATTATACCCCCCTGAGGGGTTCTTGAATAGAAACAACTTGCAACGAATATGTCACATACTCCCACCGCGTCTGGAGTAGAAACAACCCCGAAATCAAGAGACACTTCAAGCCACATTTCACGTACTGCGAACACAACACGACGAGAGGTGCGGCATCACTCACGAGAGCATCAACAAGTCATATAGCGCGGCGGTGACACGGTCGATGCGCGCCACTTGACGGTCTAATCGCCACAGTTACAGCGGCGCTCATTGTTTAGTGTCCTCTCAGCAGCAGGTGGTGAGCACGCGCATTGTTTTATTCGGACCGTCACCACCACACACGGGCGAGAAGACGGTCACCACCACAGACGGGCAAGCAGACGGTCACCACCACAGACGGGCAAGCAGACGGTCACCACCACAGACGGGCAGGCAGACGGTCACCACCACAGACGGGCAGGCA
>JACJUY010005873.1:31652-47078 GCA_014220935.1 Platorchestia sp. MABIK
TTAGATTCCCTAAACTGGAAGAACTAGCCATCTTGGTACTGGAGTAGCCGTCAGTACCGAAAGGGTTAACTCGATGCGCTGTGATAGATTTGGTTCTCGCTTTAAGTTCCGGACTTAACCGTTCATTGCAATTAGTGAAAGCGAACGCGATAAAGGGTAAAGGAAATTTTTATCTAAGGCTTCTCTTTTCCCAATGGAGTGAATTACCGGAACGAAATCGAAGAAAATGTAGCGAGTAAATTTAAGATGGTGGTCCGTTTTGGAGTGGAAGACTGGAGAAGTATGATTTACCAACGTTATACTTCAATTTACTTTCAACAGAGAAAAAAACTTGAAATGATTGTATAGGTGGGTGACGTCATTTCAACTAATGGCCGCTTTTAAGACACGTAATTCAGGAAGGTTTAAAACTTGAGAAAGTGTTTTAATTTGAATTATTCTTGAAAGTCAAAAACGGAAATGGATCTGCGGTTAACAGTTTAATAGTTTACCACAAGCATAGAACAGTGAAATGAACGTTCAAGGAAGATGAACATCTCAATGCTGTTTACTCTATACCAACGGTAATGACGTCTAATCTAATACATACCTAATTATACGCCGCCAGGTGATTGTAGTCGTACAAATATGTGGAAATATTCTGCAATTTAATGAAGGGTTCTTTTCTCTTGATCAATCAAAAATCGGTGGCGCATTTGAGAGACACATTGTGAACAAATTTACTCAATATGGAATAAATTTTGAAAGCGTCCAATACGAAGAAACAGGTAGATCAAGAAGTTTAAGTGCACACTTTGTATAAATTTTCTCATTTTATTTCAATTTCTTAAATGTTGACTGCCACTGACGAAAGAGCTTAGCGATAAGAATATCACGGATGATACTTGAAAGTAACCAGTTGCCAGCTTGTTCAAAAGATAAGGCAGGTAAAGTAAAAATGATGACCACTAGATGAACTGTTTTGCTCTTACTCTAACGCAAATGCCCCTAATTTGCACTAGCATACGGAAAAACACGTCATGAGCAAGAAAATACAGAGCGATGTTCAGTACAGAGAGGAAGTATTTTGCAACTACTCATTCAGTATGGAGAAAAGGATTATAAGAAAAATAAAAGAAATGATTGAACCAGATTCAGAACTAACGAAACATTTGCAATAAATTTTCACATACAATTAATACATTAATGGTAAAATACATCTTAGCGCAAACGTTTTGTAATGTGTCGTTTATGATTTGGCTGTCTTCTTCTCATTGTTCGAAGTATTAGAGCTAAGATCACATTTTTCATCCTATGCTGACGCTACTGTATGATGAGGCATTATTAATGGAGTCTTATTTATTTCGCACAGAGAAATGAGATTTCTGAGCATACCTAATGTTTTCCTCTTGTTAAGTTTCTCTGATTGTCTCTGGTCGGATTAGGTCGTGAGAGGACGTGCCGGAACAATTGTGCGTTAATCGTCTGAAATGCGAAGGAAAAACAATCTCTCCAAGCATGCAAATCACACGGTCAGAGAATATGTTCGCTACCCCTTTTGAGCTATGAAAGAAAATAAGGGAACTGTTGTCACGTTTCAAAAATATTGAAAATTAAAAGCAAAGCCGACAAAGTGGCGCCGGCCACAAGTGTACAAAGTTGTGCCACGCTCCGGCCTCCAACGATAGGCCTTTATGAATTGCCGTTGTTTCCCTCAGTTTCTGCCTTTAACGCGCGGCTACACTATGCGTTTCTTCGTGCAACTCGCCCAAATTTGAAGCATACATGTCGGTTGCACGAGTGCTGCATGAACTTCCACCGCGTGCGGTTTTTCATATATTCATTTCATTTCATGTTCATAGTTCATATTTCGGCATTACCGGCTACACATTGTACCATTATGACGGAGTCAAGAGTAAGGTAGTGGTTCATGCATTTTTATCAAAGTTGTCTACTCAACATCCTTATTTCCGATAAAAGAAAAATGCGAAGACACAAAAATAGTTTTGCTCAATGTTCACATTTGTGCGTTTAACTTTAGATTTCATTGAAAAAAAGCTTAAATTAATCTCTGCAGCCAAACAGTCTTTCTATTTTTCGGAGATTTTAACGTAGATCTGACAAATAGAAGCAATCAGCTGAATAAAATACTGTACAGACTTAATCTTTCACAAATCGTTCAAGAACCAACACGCATTGCTAACACTTACAAAACTATTCTTGACCCAGCATTTACAAACAACCCTCAAGCAGTACTCAGCACAGAGACTTTGTTACAATACATATTGCATGAAAAACCACTATTCCCCTGAAGCATTTAAAGAAAAGTTATTCGAGAGATGGAGTGAATTTCAAGATATGGAAAACACCGATGAAGTCAATCTACAAGTTTCGCTTTTCAATGAAAATTTCGTATCAGCCCTTAACGTATGCGCGCCTTTCACTGCGAAGAAAGTCAAGCCTAGAATTTCTAACTAGATAACAGTCGAGGTAAAAGAGTCTAGGTAAAAGAGTCGAGCAAAGCTTAAATAAATCTGAAGCGTGTGTACAAACTGAACAAGTTAGACGGTACGCTTAGAAAGCTATATTAAGATCATGTGAAGATCCTACGAATAAAAGTTAAGGAAGCAAAACGAGACTACTTCTACAAAGAACTGTTGGCGGCGAAACAAAACCCAAAAAGAACTTGGAAAATCATTTTAGAAGATGCTCAGTATAAAAAATCAGACTGCAAAAGCACTTTTGACAACCCCTTAAAAACGGCGAATGACTTTAACACTTTCTCCTCAAAAGTTAGCGAAGATGTTTTCAATGAAGTGTCTAGGACAGTTTCAGACACATCTACAGGTGCAAATCAGAGCGATGTTTCATCCCCTAACACTAGAAACAAATGGAGACCAAAGCAGGTTAGCGTAACAGAGATTGAGCAAAACCCATCAGACGGGAAATAAATAACTGGGCAGAGCCAACTCTTACGTTTTAATTTAACCGTTGAAACACTCGGGTTAACGATTGCACGAGTTTTGTAACTCAAAGCTGGACTGCTGGTATCCGGTGGAAATTAGTGCGACCCCACTTCACTTGTGTGAAACGCGGAGAAATAGGCACATGGGTGCACCCCCGTCAGGGCTGGCTCCTGCCATGACTACAACCTACAATAATAAAATTACATGAGCATGTTGCAGAACACTTTAAGAAGTTTGCCATTCTGCAAAAGATGGTAGTTAAAAGTTGCAAAATCAAATCTTTCACTGAAATTTAAAGAATAAAGAAGTGAAAATTTTGGAAGAGTATAAACAAATTTGCTCTTATTGGAGGCATAAGTCAAGAGATTAATATTTTCATGAATTAGAGCGAATAGCCCCTACTTCATGACTGAAGTTTTACTTTGCCTCAATCACCCTAACCAGTGCCTTTCGTAAAGGGCGACGTACCTAAGACAAAGCTGGGCAGGAGAACTGTGCTGTGGTGCGGTGTGCTGTCATCTCCAGGCTCCGTTGGGTGGCAGAGACGGGACGGGGGCCCCGGTCGGAGCTAGCTCACTCCATCACGATGACGAAGCTACTTCACCAGTCAAAGCAAATGGTTAACGATGATAGCTCCAAAACACTCCTATCGCTAGACAAGGGTCTAGTGCAGGAACCAATGTACAGATTAAGGAGCCAGTGGTCTGGGCATTGCCCTTTACGGTTAATACAGCTTCTGGGTTACACGCCCACCGGTGCTTTAAGCATGCACAAATTTTTATCTTTCTCTTCAAGCTTGAAGAAATGTGGGGAAGATCAAGGTTCGTAACCCGTTGCGAAAGGCACACTAGGAATCCTAGTAATTAAATAACTGACTAGTTATTTAAGAACAAATTTGTTTAAGGACAGTTTAAAAATTCGGCAGGGATGCACAGAAATTTTACGCAAAATTTTTGAACATGTATCAATTACTGAACATAATATTTGTGGTATCTCATCAAAAATATTATACTCAATAAAAAATACTAATGCGACAGGACACGATGGCATTAGCCTTCAATATATGAAAGACAGTGTTAGATAATGCGTATTAGATTTGTTAGGCTGTCCTGGTTCGGCGCCAATTGTTAGATTTATTATTATTTTTGGTCCCTGGTCGGGCTCCAAGATGCTTGATTTTTAGGATGCTTTTGAGGGCTGACCTTGCTCACGGTTGCCGAAGTTTAGTTCGTTTAGTTTTTAGAGGCTGTACCTCAGCGGATGTAGGGCTGCCGCTCACTGGGCGCCTCTTATTTGACAACTCTCTAGGAGTGGAGACCTTTTTTTTCTTGGTAGTCGGTATTCTTCTCGGGGAAGATAGTACTCGGTTAATTTCCAGATTCATTTGCAGAGAACAATGTTAGTTGCAGAGTATTTCAGTAACAGATAAGGAGGTTCCGAAATTCCAGAGAGCAGACCGTTTCTTTTCGTCTCTCTCTCGAACTTCGAACAAACCGGATTCAAGGGGGTGTGGGGAGAATCTAGGATACTCGAATTAAATTTCGGTGAACATTATTTACAAAGCCGGTAGCGTGATACGAGAATATTCATCTGGCCATACTGGCGCGGGGCCTAACAAACAGCTTCCCTGTTACAGCACCTCTGATTTGTCTGATAAAAAATACAACAGCCAGAAATAAATTTTCCGATCAATGGAAACTATCTATTATTAAGTCATAGCATAAATCTGGTGATATCGATAAAGCGTCAAATAACAGACTAATTAGTCTCCCATCTGTTTTGTTCAAAATATTAGAAAAATTAATTACAAACCAGCTTCCGTCTCACATAGACGAGTCACATCTACTTCCCTGCAATCAATATGTTTACAGGAGGAACACCAGTACTCAAGATGCTTTGCTTAACATAACAGAAAAAATATTCAATGATATAAACAAAAAATTAACTCTCTTAAGGCAAGGCTACACTATGCATTTTTTACTGCGCAACTCTGAAGCATTTTTTAACCGCTGAGCGTGACTCGATGCATGAGCGGCAACACTATGCGGGGCAGCGGGGGTCAGTTGCACGCCGCAGCCCGGAGAGAATTAATGTTGATGAATATGTGCTCTGGTCAGTAGCTGTCGCAGGTGCGATTGGGAAGAAAAAGAAACCGTATTAAAAAAAAACAGGAACGACAAGAATGACTCACGCTGCCTGTCTATTTCTTTCATGTATAAATAATTAACTGTCAATCAAAAACATAACTACCCAACTATGTTTCATAGTGACGAATACTAATTTCAATTTAAGCTATCTAATTAACAAAAAACAGGGTGGATTTACTCAAGATAATTGCTATTAATTTTTTAATATTTATACACGGTATTCATTTTTGATCTTGTTTTTATTTACTCATGTACAAATGTTATGAGAGGAATAATTTAACTTGTATATTTTCTATACATATAAATAAACAATGAACATAACTTACCTGAGCGACTATTTGACTATGTAAATTTGATGTTGACTGCCGGCTCTCTGTTTCATCATTAAGAAATGACAACATATCATAACAAGATAGGGTCGGTCGCTGTACATCCTCTGTACCTGCTTCGATTTTGTAAAAATGTTTAACATTTTATTCGGGTTAAAAATGCTGTGTCCTCAATAAATATTTTTTTTTATAATATCAACTGTCAATGCCTTCTCAGAGTCAGGAGATATGGTGGTATGCAACGGTAATTTCAAAAGAAGTGATCACGTAACTCCTCTCCTTAATAAACTCGGTTGGATTCTTATTCAAGAAAGGCTCCTCATGCAGAGGGCCCAATACGTATTCTCCTCGTTGTACCTTCCTCAGAGCAATGCTGAGATAGTGCGTTTCCATCCACCCACTGTAACCAACCGAAAGCCGAACAGAAACAACAATGTCTTAGTCAACTATCGGTCATCTCACACAGGGCAAAAGGCTCTGTCAATATCAGGCGCCTTACTGTGGAACAAACTTCCCCTGAGTATTAAAATCTCTCAAAGGCCGAGAGAATTTAAAGCCAAAATAATTCGTCATCTTACGTCTCAACGATAATTCTTCGTTACAGAACATGCCGAACACATATTGACAAATCTCATTTGCTGGCATCTCCATTGCTGAATACTCTCCCTTGCTTATTTTTTTATGATTCAAGACATCACACAACAGTTTGGAATGTATGCGTAGGTATTATGATTTGATCACCTATACGCTGGGATTTGCAAACATGCTTATTTGTATATGTGTGTACGAATATGGGTGTATGTGCGCATATGGGTGTGCATAGGTGCACATACACCTGTGTGTACTGGACTAGCAACTGGTATATAAACTATGAATACCAGCCTTTTTTCTCACTCTCAACTTCTAACACTACCCAACACATCATTTCATTCTATTATTGCAAAGCAATCCAAAGCTTAAATGTCTTGTACATGTAAAATGTGGTACCTATGTATGTTTATCAATTGCAAACATTTTGCGCTTTATTTCATGGTTAATGTGTTTTTTTTTTCTAATATGAAACCCATAAGGACACTCATGTTTTGTTTCTTATTCACATCCAAAAAAGCTCTTGTTAGGCTAGTGTAGTGCAATTATAATATCATCTCTTATGCTCTAGAGTATGTTATAAAAACCATACCTGGGCCTCACATATGCTAGAAATATTTCTGTACTTGGGAACCGTCGTAGGACAATCGTTTCCATGTTTCTGACTCAGATAGACTGTTTTGTGCCACTATTTCTAGTACGAAAATTTCATAATATTCAGGCCGTAATAAAAGGTATTTTCTCGGTGTTTCTCGATTGGAATGCTAGTTAATACTGACTAGTTTACGCTGATATTTGTGCACATGCTTACTTGTGTAAGTGTGTACGTGTGCACGCTATGCGTGCGTAGATGGGTGAATGTGTCACTACGTGATACTTCATTTCACTTCATTATTATAAAGCATTTATAAAAAATATACATATATTTGTTGCGCGGTCACCCGCATATGATAAATCGGACGCTTATGACCCAATAATCTTTTCGATACAATATTTAATTAAACATCGTTACAATATTCCATTAGAAATTGTAAGCAGCAACACACACTGAAAAAGTTGTCACGAATTTCCTTTGCTCATTATCCTATATTTCAGAACATCGAAAGGCATTTTAAAGAACGCGTATGTATTATGATTTCCTCGATGCATAGAAATGTATTTGTGTACGTTTACGTGTTAGGTGTATGTATGTGCGTAGGTATGCATGTGCACGTATATGTGTATATATTTACATGTATATCTGCACATGTGTGTACTAAACCGACAACTGGCATTTTTAACTAGAAATAATGGTCTCTTTCTGTTCACTCTCAATTTGTAACATTACCGAACTCGTCATCTCTTTATTATTGTAAAGCATTCCCGTAAAAAACTATCCATTTTTTTGTGATCATCCATTTACATTTAAATTAAATGCTTATCAACTAATGATCGTTATGTTAAAATGATTTAATTAGAAATACAAAACTTGTAATCCTCGTGTTTCCACATGTTTATTTATTTATTTTTTTTTTCACGCTTTCCTTGAAATAACATTTTTGAGCATCGGCCGAAACAAGCGATTCATATAGTATTTCCTGGCGTCAAGAATTACGAAGTTTTATGTCATGTATATGTCACGAGATAAGTTCGGTCCTCCCCCTCATTAATTTACATTAACAAGGAGACCGGATTCTCGGTAATGAGGGACTAGCGTACCTTCATGGAATCATAAAATACACAAAATACAGGCAACCCATAAATACACGAATAATTGAATTAAAAGAAAAGGTACGTTACATATGCTAAAACAAGGACGGTACTCACCGGTGTGAAGGAACCCACTTACACAAGTGCTGATCTATTCGCATCTGTAACGCTGAGAGATGTTGCTTCCGACATTGGGTAGGTATAATATACACCACGGGAATTTCGCATAGGTTTATGATTACGGCAGTGAGTTATCCAACACGTTTAGGATGCTAGCACACAATGGACATGTTAGGATACATCTTGCAATATCAACTCCTTAGGCTTATTACCCTTTGCTACGCACTAATCCCCACTAACAGATTTGGATGGCCGGCCAGCCCCTTTTTACGTCAGGTACGCTTCTAGACATGAAAGAAATAAAAATTATTTTATTATTACGTTTCCAACAGCACAAAACACGGTCATAGCTTCAAATCACACGGGCACTCTCAAGTACAGCTTCAGTTCCGATTCCCTGAATTATTCACAGTTCAGTAAAGTATCTTTTGATGACTGTCTGACAGCGTCTCGTAAATTTTCTTCAAGTTGAAATGGAACACGAAGAGATGACTTTCTATGGAGAACTGCCAAGAAAAGAGTAACCGCCCTCCTACAAGGATACCAAAATTAACCCATTACCTCATATTGAACTTACTCAACAGATTTGAATCTTTACTTCAATAGTGTCATTAACTTTATTTTTCACTTATTTCAAAAACATCTCTTGTAAAACAAACACAAAGCTAAACCTCACCTTCCCAATCAACGTCCAATCGACGTTTTTTTAAATTTATCTCTCAGATTTAATGTCTCGACCACTGAGGTCTTTTTCTTGAGACTTCTCCTCTCTGAAAAATGGAAAAAATATTCTACATTAAATTCTAACCAGTATAATTACACTTCGACGCACGCTATATGTTTTCACGTATTTTCAGAGTGTATTTTCAGTGTGACTTCATTTTCACCACGTCCAATTAGTGACACCTACTTTTTCCCGACGGTGCTCGACGCAAGACTGACCTTTTTCCCTGAGCTAACATGCAAGCCTGCCTGAGGGCTGCCTTCTTTCGTATTTGCCCAATCGTACTGCTCCGGGGCTTCATAAGTGCCCGCCCACGCCTTTCTAATTGGCGATCCTGGAGCTGGTCTTCTCCCATTTGTCGTTAAACTTCCTTCGCGAGTCGCCGTCGCCCAGAAAATTGTTGCTATGGTTACCCTCTGCTCCACCAATTCTCAAGTGGCCATCAACCCTTGTCAACCCTTGTGGCTATACTCCTCGGACCGTTGAACTGTTCCACGCAGGCCTCCCCAAAAGTCTTTGCTAATCATAACAAGTTCATGTTTCCCACGTCTCCGTACAAGACCTCTTGGTGTGGCTATAAATTTCTCCGTCGAATGTGGTAAACGACTCTCTTGTCCAAGCCTGCCCAAAAAAAACTTCCACACAAAGTCCTTGCCAAGCACAACACCAACACAAACTCCGACACATGTGAAAACAAGCCACCAGGCACACAACATGTTAAGCGACTCATCTGTTCATAAGGCATACACAATATTAAAGCAAACACTCGTGCTGTTGGAATACGCAAGTACTACTATATCCTACACAAAAACACAACTCAGTTAACACAAAAAAGACACAAATCAGTTAAGAATACCCAAAATAAAAATGTTTCTTAACATATATGTAAACTGTCAAAAGTCATGAAGTTGTGTTATCTCTTATAATTATCATTACATGTATCATCAAATGTAGTTTAGGCAAGATTAGGAGTACATTGCCCTGAATCATTTTTCGTCTAGTGACATGGGTATTACAATACTCGTGAGTGTGTATCATTTAAGTGTGTTAACTTTAAGATATTTTAAAAACCAATGATGGTAATTTTGTACCATCTCGGAAATGAACTGTTTTTCTTTCTTTCTTTCTTAGTATAGCTTTGTAAGCTAATTCTTGTAAATTCATTTCGTTATACGTTGAATTTTCAACGTTTCACAGGCATTCATTTGCTTTAAATTGGTCTCTGAACTGGAGCACCAGCTCGCGTGGCCAATCACTCATAGTAGAAAGCGCAAGCAATTAACAGAAGTACAACAGAACACTCCATGTTGAAGTTAATCACGTGATAAATTACGAAGAAATTCCCTCAACATTTTTTATTGGAAGACTGTCAATCGTTAAAATGTAATCCCTCTGAAGTCTATAAAACGCAACGTTTCGATGTATCAGGTTGAAAATATACAGAAATATTGTTCAGTCACATTGGTAAAATGCAAGTCTTATTCTGTTTGTACATCGAAACGTTGCGTTTTGTAAACTTCAGAGGAATTACATTTTAACGATTGACAGTCTTCCAATAAAGAAATGTTGAGTGAATTTTTTCATAATTTATCACGTGATGAACTTCCACTGTTTCGTAAAGTTGAGAAATTAAAAAAGAACACTCTATGATGAAGTGCAACTGCAAACTGGTACCGTACAGCTGTCGGGTGATGACCTTGAAATGATGTGTAGTTCACTCCTAACTACGCGCTACAGATGCTTGCTTCACAAGAAGAAGCGTCAAAAACCCCACACAGGGGAGTTCATGCAGCACTCGTGCAACCGACAAGCATGCTTCAAATTTGGGCGAGTTGCGCGTGAGTTGCACGAAGAAACGCATAGTATAACCACGCCTTTAACAATTGCTTGATCTCTACAAAGAGTTCGACAGTGTTGAGCGTAAAAAACTCCTACAAAAAATATCGAACCCCAGAATAGAGATACTCAGGGGTTTGAAAGCTTTCTACTGAACCGCTCTCCTGCAGTCTGCTTGAATAACAAAATGTCACCATTCATACCAAATAACTTTGACGTCTCCCAAAGTTCAATACTCGGCACGCTCCTGTATTTTCTGTATTTATCAATGATTTCCCCATCATACCAGCAAACACAGAAATCTCAATGCATGCTGATGATGTGCAAATTGCCATGAACAAGTTCGATAGCAGATTTGAAAGAAACGCAAGTCGACGTTGAAAACCTTCTAAGAAATCTGAAATTGTGGAATGATTAAAATGACCTCAAACTTAACGCAAGTTAAGAGCGTTGCATTATTTTGGATCAAAGAATGAGATTAGAGATTCACCAAAATTTACGCTAACATTTGGAGACGATAAAATACGAGGCTCATTTTATCGCTTGGGTATTATTAATTAATTGTGTAATAACACCCAAGACTTAATTAAAACAGTCCTCCGTGAAAGGTTGGTATTACTTAATTACTTACCTTTGCAGTCCTCCGAGAGAGGCTGGTACTACTTAATTACTTACTTATGAAGTCCTGCGAGATAGGCTGGTATTATTTAACTACTTACCTTGCAGCATCCCCATTGCTCGACTCCTCCCTCCTTTTCTCTCGAGACTGAGTAAGGTCGTCTAGAGATCTTTAAATTCTTGCTGGCTACTGGAGACGTGGGCGCAAGAGCGCTCCTCGGCAATTTTCTCTGCAACAGCACTTGGTCGCCGTGGCCGAGTGGTTAAGAACGCGCCCTTCAGTGAAGGTGTCAGCAGTTTGAATCACGGCGCTGCGAGGTGATTTCTCCTCGTTGGGTGAAGGGAGAACTCGAGCACAGTTCCCCACTCCACCCAGGTGTCTGAAATGGGTAACGGCTTGACCGGGGGTAATTGTCATTGTGTCCTGGTGTGAGTTGTATGGCATGTGAAAAACCAATGTACATGATGATATGTTTCAGGCTTGATTGATTGGAATGAAGCATCCTATTATAGTCTGGACCAGGAGGATCTAACATCTCGCCAAATTAAGAATTAGGTCGCGCTGAAACCTAAATCGTACCTACTGACGATGTTCCTATGGACTGGCTTTGATTTTCGTTCCCGTCCGTCAAGCAAAATAAAATTGGATTTTTAACCTGCAGCGTGTGTTACACAATACAGCCGTCAATTCAGTGTACCTGGACGACTATCGCTTTTATTTTTACTATTATATTTTCTTTATTTTCTGTATATTAATATTTACATTAATTTTTTTTTGGCGAAAAAAAGACCTATAAGTTATGTGATGACGATATTTAGAAAACCAGTTAGCACTGAACCTTCAATCAAAAATAACTCGATACATCAGTGAAATTTTTTATTACACTTGCTAATTGCTTCAAAATGAGATTTATTGCTACTCCAGTGAGCGTCGCACGTTTCTGCTTCCCAAAATGTAAATAGAGAAATGAAAAGCGACGTAATTTGAGCATAGGAGTCGTTAACAAATTATTTTACGATCCGTACGACGAACAAGCCCTGAAATTCATTTTGTGAGGATGTTTATTTACATGTTTTTAGATGTGCATGTTGTGTGATGTTTTAAATAAGTTACTTTTGGCTAACATTGTCTAACTACTTAAAAACCATTTACGCAGGTGTTTCAGTCGGTTTCGGTAGAGCTTTTCGTGTTTTCCCTATCGTTGTAACTTATAGCGAAGGACTTCCGAGGAATTCTCTAGTAGCATTTATAAGCTTTCAGTCATCTGGCCATGGGTGAAGTATCAAAGAGAATACATTTTGTTTGTTTCTCTCAATAACTTGATTAACTCGTGACAGGACTATCGTACCCCTCGTATGGATTGTTTATCAATTAAAGCGTTTATATTTAGAATTTTTAAAAATCCAATGTGTTGCAATACATTTCATGTAGGAACTTTTTTGTAAAATAAACTGTTTCTTTCTTTCATTCAACTCTAAAATGCCTCTGAAGGACAGATTAGCCTAAAACTCATTCTCCATCTCACGTTCATTCTTCGAGTGATGCTACTCCATCTTCCTTTCTCCTCGTTAGACTCCAACCTTAGGTAGAATGTTCTCAAAAAACGTCCCCCGTTTCTTGAATTCCGGTGTCCGGCTGTCAGTACATCTTCCCCACGTCGATGTCCTTTACTTTGGTCGCCCTTTATTATAGCCTGACGGGACTTTGAACTACATGTGACCACCGCTGTTGTAACTTAAGATGGTCAAATAGAAAGCGGCACGACCTGCTTTTAGATTATTGGGATAAATTTCATGTATTTTGGCTGTCTACTGCCCATATTCAAGACACTTCCTCCTCAAGCGAGTAATTTTTCTTTACCGTCCTAATCGTGAAACCAAACTTTCTTCACTGGTCTTTATTTCCAAGTCACCAACGAACGCATCCCGAGCAAAATATTTAAGATTTTAATTTATTTCATATTCTCGTGATTGTCGTCGTGACAGTAAGTTCAACAAGTTACATTAATTCAATTAACAACATCGTTTATAATGAATATAAATATATGTTGCATAACATTATTTGGCTAAAATTAGGAATTAAACGCCATGTATTAAATTTACTCGCTCCTGCTTTATAAACTGAACTAGTCTCACTTCTTATAAACGAAATGATTTTTTACATGTTACTTTTAAAAAATGTTCACAATTATTCAATATCAATATTCTTATAAGGCAATAATTGTGAACATATTTTTAAAAGTATCATGTTTAGAATCATCTCGCCAATTTTTTCCGAATAGTTCCAAGTTTTTGAACATCAAAGTGATGATGATATTTAATTCCAAATATTTGAAATACACTTAGTGGTCTTGCGTGAAAAAGAGAGAACTAGAGTTTCCTTTATTGAATTAAAATCTCCAATTAGCACTATGCACCCGTAATCGAATGTTAATATCCGTTCTTATTTATTATTTTGGTCTTTTCTTGAAAAATTCGTTGCAGTTAACCATAAAGTTGACAGCTTTTGTCAGTGATTTTCAGACTAACAAATTGAAATGTACTGTAGCGTGTACTCCAGGTTCTCTCGCACATTCAATTCGTTGAGAACAATGTTAGAGAACAGCAGAACCCACAACGCGTCCTCTGGAGCCTACCTATAGCTAGGGACGGCCGGAGTGCGCCTGCGTCGTCCGCAGCCTCCGTGCCCCATTGAAGTCGCTTGATTCCTCTTGAAATAAATCTGTGCTCGAATTCTTGCCAAGATTAATTACTACAAAAGGATGGGCATATATCCCTCTAAAGTTGAGGAAACCCTCAAGAAGAAATGAGAAAGTAACGAAATGACTACTATCGAAGAACCCTAGTCTCACAAAACTCAGTTCCTTCTAGCATTCATGCAATCATCAGGCAAATCGTGAAAAAAACATTCGAAACAATGAAAACCAAAAAAATTATTTTTAGATGCTAGATTTAGTCTCCCGAACCTCAACAAAGGTGTTCCAAAGAGAGGATAGAGGAAGGCACTATTTACTGGGTTCGCATAAAAACACTGAACACACTTTCAAGTTAAAATTATAATTGTTCGGGAGCTCTTATCTAGCTTTAGTTTATACTATCCGATATCCTGTGAACGTAACATCAAACAAAGAGTTTTGTTATTGTTGTGTACTTCAAAATGGCTCCCCAGCGAGATAAACAAGTGGGAGTTTCTGCACTTCTTCGTGCGAGACACACAGTGAGTGAGATCGCAAATCTTGTTGGGGTGTCTCGCACAACCGTCTACGCGGTCAAGAAGTGCATGGACGAACAACGAGCGCAAGAGGATGGTGCCCCAGCACACACATCCAATCAAGTGCAACGTTTTCTGCAAGAGCAAAATTTCTCCTTCTGGGCGAAAAACATGTGGCCGCCATCCTCGCCAGACTTTGACTCACTGGACTACGCCTTCTGGCCGCATATTGAGGTCAAGGCTTGCAACGTTCGTCACCCAAACATTCCCGCCCTGAAAACATCCGTTGACCGGGAATGGATGGCCATGAGCACGGACTACGTTGTCAACAGCTGCAAGGCCTTCAGACGCTCTCTTGAGGTCATCGTCGCTTCGGATGGTGGTTATTTTGAACAAAATTAAACATTAAACACTTATTTCTGATGTCCAGAAGTTTTATTCACTTTGGTCGAGGAGTTTATGAGATACCCAGGGTAGAAGTTAGATTTAGGATTTGTTCAGTTTTCTTCGGCCCACCCAGTAGTATGGAGTAGAGGGAACACGCTCAAAGCGTGTTTTCACGCAAAATCCCCGGAGCATAGAAACAGTAGTCGAGAAGTACGTTTATGGAAGACTATAAAACTTGAAGAAGTAGGTGCTGAAAAACAAGACAGCAGTGCATCGAAAAAAAAACGTAACAAAACAAATACCCTTTCTACTCTCATTAAAAAAATCCTGAGTTTTTCCAGCTCGGGATCTCACATTTTCTCCTTGGAGCGCGAATTCTCTTAGATATTATAGTTTTCGAGAAAGAAAAACGCAAAGAACTTAATTTAAAATGAATGATTGTTTAATACAATTGTTTTCATGCCTAAATTATTCTTCGTGAAACTCAGCATTCCCACAAGAGTCTGTGCACATATCGAAAGTACCCAACGCTTCATAAAACGCTGAAGTCAGGCGCACGCAATGGTGCGAAAATCTCCCCTCATTCGGGGCTTAACGAGAGTGTGGTCCCACGGGCAACTTTTGTGTTTGCATCTTTTCTGGAAAGAGGAAAAACACAAAAAGAGAAAATCAACATTCATTACGAAAAAATTGTTATGTGTCCTCCCTAGTTCTGATGAAGGGAACTTCGTTGTCATAATTCGCGTATCATATTAATCACTGGAGCATGATCTTTCGAATCTTTTTATCGTCGTGACATAAATGTATTCGTCACAATTATTATATTTTCTAT